>CAUYTI010027814.1:0-69111 GCA_963575145.1 Galago senegalensis
AAAGTATCACGAGAATGGAGAAAAAAGTATCCAATGTACACACCCCTATTATGAGACTAATTTAAACCTTTTATATGAAAGCTATAACCAAATAGCCTAAGAACATGTAGAGGGGGGAGGGAGAAGGGAGGGGGGAATGGGTGGAGGGAGGGGGTTTGGAGGGATCACTTTTGAGGTTTGTCTTATAGGGGTACAGGTGAATCTTTCTAAGAGTAGAATGTGAACGTTCTAAAGCAATAACAAAAAATGACATGAAGGCTGTGTTCACCAGTTTGATGGAAGTATTTCAGAATGCATGTGAAAACCCCACACTGTACCCCAGAAGAGTATCAATGTACATAGTCAACATTCAATAAAAAAAAAAAAAAAGAAAGAAATGCCTAATTGAATACTGAGCATTTCCTTCTCCATTTGGGTTTACGAGGTAATGATCTTGAGACAGACATGCTGGATGGAGCCCCAGAGGCAGGATTCAAGGCCATGACAGGTGTACACTCTAGGTTCCCATGGCAACAAAGTACCTCAAATATAAAGTCCAGGCAGTTGGTGAGTCCAACACAATCAAAAATCGAAAGCTGAAGTGTGTAACGTGGAGGAAAAGATGGAGCACAGTCTTCGTTCTTAGGGAACATCTAGTCTGAGATGGTCACCAAGTCCACCTGTAGTGGATTCCCATTGCATGACGACCTAAATGAAAACCCACCAGCCTGGCTTCTTCAAAGTCATTCTCCAACTGCTTTTCCCTGATGGCACCAACTCTACCTCATTAGCCTCCAAAATAAATCCTCTACCCCAGATACTAACTTCCTTCCACACAAGGGGCCTTGCAATCATGCCACACTGACCTCCCCCCACTCCACTATGGGCGGTCTTTTCTGCCATTTGATCTTTCAAAACAGCTGTGACATTTTCTTTAATGAAAATTTCCCCAGCCAGTCTTGCCTTTTAATTCTTCGTCTCCTTAGGATTCATGTATTCCTCTCAGCCTAGATCAGGGGTTCTCAACCTTCCTAATGCCATGACCCTTTGATACAGTTCCTCATGTTGTGGTGACCCCCAACGCAATGAAATAATTGTATGCTTGGGGATCACCACAACATGAGGGTTGCAGCATTAGGAAGGTTGAGAACCACTGGCCTACATCATTTCTTTAGAGTCGCCAAGGGGCTGTTCTGTAGTACTTCTGAGCTATCTCGTCAGGTCTGAGAGTACGGATGAGTCCTCACTTCACATTAAGCTGTGGGACACAGAAGGTAACATTTCCCTTTTTTATTCCCCCAGGGTCTGAATTCAGGGGAGTGCTCAATAAATCCTGGTCAACATCCTCAGTCTCCTCTTCTTGTCCTCATCTTCCTCATGTCCCTGATTCATTTTCCTTTCTTCTTTGAATTGTCACTTGCTATAAGCAAAAGATGATCCTCCAGCTAGAAACTGTGACCTTAGAAGTAAATGTCATTGTTCACAGCTACTGCCGCTATGGTTTCCCCTAAAGGGCTGTGGGGTTTGGTGGCAGCAACTGACAAGCGGGAGACACAGGCCAACTCCAGCTTCTCTACGGAGGCTTCCAGAACTACCAAAGGAAAGGGAGATTTAACCAAAGAGGAAAACTCCTGAGTTAAATGTTTTTAAAATTAAAGCACTCAGATTGGGATAGTTAAGGTTTGTGCTCTTAACTTTAAAAGCTTCAAATTAAATGGAGTCACACATCAGTATCAGATACCTGTGAGGGGAGGGTGTTCGGGATGCCAGCAGGGTATGGCTTTGCCCCTCTGCTGGGTCACTCAGGTCAACTTTCCGGACAAAATCTCTCCCTCGCTCACACATGCATGTCGCTTCAACTCCAGCGTGGCATCTGGTCTCAAGAGGACCAGTGTGGGTTTGGGGCCTTTGTTGGAAATGAACACAGAGACACATACAGGCCAAATGTATCTCAGTGCACAGAGCACAGGCGGACATGAGGATGTCTAAGTCAGGGGCCCAGATTTCAGTGATGGCCATTTTCTTGGGCTTTGATGTATAACTGGGAACAATGGAAGGGCTAGGAAAGAACCAGGAAATGAGATCTCCCTAAAGGTCTCTAAAAGCCTTGGAATTTGGGACACAGCATGAATGCTCTTGAAGGGCTATGATACATCTCAAAATGCACAATTTTGCTCCTGCTTTCTATTAAAGAAGAGCGGATCTGTCTCCCCTGATCAGTTTTCAGGACACAGAGCTCCTGAAACAGTAGCTTATGTGCTCGAGTCCCTCTGTGGCCAGGAGGTTAACTCTGGTCTTGTAACCAAAGTTAAATTGCACAGGAAGGAGTTATTTGAAGGAAGCCTGCAGTGAGTCATGTGTCAAGGTGACAAGTCCTTTCCTGATAGTAATTTCCACCCCCCAACCTATCTGCTTTGCCAATTCAGACATTTGTGTTCTGGGCTTTCTTAAAGCACAACAGCACATTGGGAATAAAATGCTCATCTCTGGTGGCCAAAGATGGCATTCAATGCCCCCAAAGGGAGAAACACAGGGGGAAATGCCAGCAGGTATCACATGGGCACCACTCCCAAAACACTGAAATCCAAGACTGTCTTCTAGAGGAAGAAGAATAAAGGTCTCAGAAGCTGAAGTGATTTCCCAACAACAATCAAAGCAAAGTGGCTGCTGGTGGGAATCAGGAGCCTGCTCCCTCCCCGGACAGAAATGAGCACTCTGACAAATCAGCTTTGACAGAACTGTTCTCATTTACCATAATTATGACGCACAATCCCTCCCAGAGACCATACCTTTTAAAGCTGGGCACGGGAAGGGAAAACTGAGTTTGGGCATGAATGACAATAAACCTGCAGTGGCATCCAGCACAACATTTACCGAAACAAAGCAGGAGCAAGCGTCCTCCCATGCTCGGGAAACAATGACCAGTAAGCATTCCTCCCTGAATGCCTTGAGAGGTGTCCGGATGCCGCTGCTGATTAGAAAAATCCCATGGTGATTGAGTGAACTCTCGAATGCACATTAGAGATTAATATTTTAAGAGCCAGCATTTTACAGAGGCAGCCTAAGGATGATATTAAACGTGTATCACATAAGGCAGAGTCTTCTGTAGATTAAAAATGCCATCACTCAGGCAATAAAGGAATCCAAAGATGTTAGCTATAGAATTAGATTCTTTTTTCTTTTGAAGCAAGGTCTTCCTCTGTCACCTAGGCTAGAGTACAGGGAAGTCAGCTTAGCTCACTGCAACCTCAAACTTCTGAGCTCAAGTCATCCTCCTGCCTCAGATTCCTGAGTAGCTGGGGCTACAAGCATGAGCTACCAGGCCCTGCTAATTTTTCTATTTTTTTGTAGAGACAGGGTCTTGCTCTTGTTCAGGCTGGTCTCCAACCCTGGCCTTAAGTGATCCTCCCATCTCAGCCTCCCAAAGTGCTGGAATTAAAGGTGTGAGCCACTGTGCCCAGCCTAGAACTAGGCATTAACTATGGTAATCCATGCCAGGAAACAGGCTGGGGAAAGAAGCAGACTTTGCTGATGGCATTTCACTTGCTTTCAAGTCATAGGGCCAAGATGAGGAAGGAAGGCTTATGGCTGGAGAGCGGGGAGCTTGATTTTTGCCTTATCCCTGAGAAAGGCAGGTAGAGAGGACAAGAGGTAATTAATCACGCCTCAGTACCAGTGGCTAGTGTGGCTGCAGAGAGAAGCTAGGTCTTGAGTTTGGGGAAACAGAAAAGCAGCAGGAGCCACATAAAAGATACGCTGTTCCCAGCTTTTCCACACCATGCTCCTGCCTTCTAAGACCACAGCAGGTGAAACTGCAAACAAGCAGCAGCTCCCAAGCAAAGCTAATTCACGGAGACCAAAGAACACAGCTATTTCCTCCGAGTGCCCCTCGCCTGTGGATTCTCGTTTTTCCAGGCTCCATCCACTGGTATGAAGCTAAGGCTAATAACCAGTTCAGATCCGGGCCTCTGACACCATCAGCTTTCCTGCAACCAGGAGAGATCTGGTTCATGCCCAAAGACAAGACAGAGGGCAGGAAGCCGCAGATCTAGAGTTCACTATCTTTGCCTTAGGTGGTCGTTTATTTTCAGAACTCAATAATAGACATATTTTCAATTTCATGGCCAAGGCTAGGAGACCAGAAGAGCATCCTTCAAGAACATTCTAATTGGCTTAAAACAAGAAGGTGCAGGAGCCAAGAACCATCAGTGGGATGCAAGAATGGGCCACTGAGGGGGGCAACCAATATACTCTTCAGGGTACAACTGTGGTCAAACATTCCCAGCCCGTCTGGTCAGCGCCACTTCTGCAGCAATTTCCTGCTGGGTCACAGTCGCAGCTCACGTGCTTGGGAGCACTGCCTTCAGCAAGCCCTCCTGCGGCTTAATCATTTCTGTTCACAGTGTTCTAGCTCCTAAGTGAGCAGTCTGCTGGGAGAATGAAAATCTCTATGCTACACTGCACATCAGGGGTGACTCCCAAGTCCCATCAGCAAAAAAAGCTGGTCAGCCTGACACAGGTCCTGCTGTGCCCCTGCACACACTCCCCGGTGGCGGGCTGGGGCTCGCTCTCCAACTCAACAGCGCCAGCCTCTGGGCACGCAGCTGCCTCTGGCAGAGCTGCAGAGTCCTCAGTGTCTCTCCAGCATCTCCTGCACCCTGCATAGTGCATCGTGCCCAACTCTTGAAGGAAGCTCATGTCAGCACCTGAGTAGCACAGGGCTGTACAAGTCTCCAGGGGACCTTAATCCAAAGTCCCCGTAGGCGGGAGACACCTCAGAGGATCATGGTCTGAGCAGGGCAGGGACTTGGCAATGGACTAGGCCCCCTCTTGTGGCTCTAAATACGCTCCCATGCTTCCTGTGGGTCTGTCTGCTCCCAGGGCAGCACGCAGGCCAGGGACCGTCTGACACTGTCTTCTGACAAAGCTAAGGGAAAACAGCCCCTTTCAGGGAAGGGTTTCTAGAAACAAAGCACATTGACTCTGATGGTGGCTCTAAGCTACACCTATAAAACTTGATGGCACAGGGTGGCACCTGTGGCTCAAAGGAGTAAGGCGCTGGCCCCGTATACTGGATGTGGCAGGGTCAAAGCTGGCCCTGGCCCCTCCCCCCCAAAAAAAATTTCAAAAAATAAAAATTGATAGCACATAAACTGTAGACTGTCCACTAGACTCAAACCAAGTGATCACTTGCTCCCAGTCATGCTTGTGTGTATTTGTGTATGTGAAAGGAATATGCCTATAAAAATTATACTGAGGACCTACTATGGACGAAGCGCTGTGATATACACAGAGATAATGAAAAGATGGACGGAAACATCTGTGCTTGCCTGGAATGGACAGTGTACAGGTAAGTTTAATATCTAGAGGTTCCAGTTAAAAACACAAAGCAGAATGACATTAATGCAGCCTAAAAATAGAACATGCACCTGCTGGGGGAGGCAGGGGTTGATTCTGACAGCGGTGCCCCGAGAGACGGACTCACGAAGAAGGCCACGTCTCAGAGAGTGAAAGCGGGAACACAGAGAGAAGGGAGGCCTCTCTGCTGTCTTTATTGGCTGACAACAATCACAATGCCACCCTAATAACACTGACAGACTCTTACAAAACTAATGTCAGAGGAAAAGGATTATCATTGTCCTCTCGAATCTTTCAAGAAAAAGGATCTTAAGTGTTGACAATTTTTTTCAAAAGTAATTGTACATCTCACTTTGGCAAATCTAAACGGTAGATGGCAGAGAGAGATTTAGGCACGTGATAAAGGAATGGAATGAGACCTTCACAATGGGTGGAAGAAAAGTTTCTCCCAAACTCTCACAATGCACTTCTGACACAAGATATGAGGGACAGTTTTCCCACACTCTTAGCAAGCAATCGATTCTGCAGGGACACCAGCTGCATGTCCTCTAACTCAGCTCAGTTTGACACTATCTGCCTGCAGATAGCATCGGATAGCATAGGTTGAGGGCTCAGTTCCACAGGCCTGACCCCCTAATTCTGATGCTGACTGCAAGCCCTCCGTTTCTTACCTGTGCTTTTGACCAACTGGCTATCAATCAGAGTTCCCATGACCTTCCCCCCTTGAGCTCTGTAAATTTGCTAGAGCGGCCCACAGATCTCAGGAAAACACTTACTGGGGTCTACTGGTTTATTATAAGGATATCACAACGGATACAGATGAGAAAAGCATTGAGATATGGTAGGAGGGGATACAGAACTTCCAAGTCCTCATGTCATGCTCCAGGAAACTCCACATGGTCAGCTTTCTAGAAGCTCTCTGAACTCAGTCCTTCTGGGTCTGAGCCAGACATCATGGTGAACAATTTACAGGCATTATCACATAGGCAAGATTGATTAAATCACTGGCCACAGGTCATCAACTTTCAGCCCTGCTCCCCTCTCTGTAATCTAAGGGTGGTAGGACTGAAGTCTCAATCTTCTAATCTTGCCTTGGTATCTCTGGTGACCAGTCCCCATCTTGAAGGACTCTAGGGGCTGCCATTCATCAGCCAACTCCTCAAGGCTACTTGAAAGATTCCAAGGATTTTAGAAGTTGTATGTGGGGTAACTGGGATGGAGACCAAGTAACTATTTCACAATACTACAGGTAAGAGTTACCAAGGCCACCCAGACACACACGGGTGTTGAGGCTGCTCCAGGAATGAGGCTGGCTCTGCAGGCAGGTTCCTGGGCACAAGCCAGGCACTGTCCCCACATCCACAGCCCTGAATAGCTGTGACCCATGCCAGGCCACAAAGTCTCCATCTAGGGCCTACATGCCCAGCTCACCACACAGGATTATATATAATGATCAAATAAGGCAAAGGGGATGGAAAGGAACTAAAAGATAAACTTTAAAGGTATAAATAACAAATAATTATTATACTAATAGTATGTGGACGGTACTATCCACAATGACCACAAAAGGAATTTCTACCGAATTAAGTATTTTACTTACTAAATAGGGGAGAGAGAAAGCACTGAGTATTTACTAGGAGCCAGACATCCTGCTAAACATCTTACAGGCATTATTCAATTCACAAAACTACCCTGGGAAATTTCCCCCTCAACTTATAGGTGAGGAAATAAAGCTCAGAGAGGTCTTTTACTTGCCTGAGAAGCTGGCAGACTTGTTCCATGTGGCACCAAAGATCACGTTAACTACAGCAACAATGATGATCAGTAACAAGGTTTATTCTTTGGTAAAGGAGAACATTATTTCTCATAGGGGTAGCAACCTGCTGGGCGGCCATTCCAACAGGTTGGAAAGCAGAGTCCTAGCCAGAAGCCAGGCACACATGCTTCAGAGGACAGACAAAAGGAACAAGACCATATCCTGAGTGAGGTGGTCAAATATGGACGTTCAACAAGCTATAACCTATTTGTGAAGGGAAATAGTACACATGTAATTGTGCTTTACCTGGCTCTTCCTTCATGGCTGGGAACTCAGGGCTTAAGGATTTTGGACTTCTTTTTAGTTCACAAGGAGAACTTTTCATCAACTGGTGAAAATTATACTGAAGCATATTCTCTTGAAGCTGAAATGTCTGAGAGTGAAAAATGCTACGTAGCTAATGGTGGAGGAGAACTTGAGATTCCACAATGCATGCACTCTTCACTAGATCAAGTCGTTTCCTTGTGAAGACTACAAATATCAGGCACAGATAACCTATATGTTTCACACTAAAAAAACTTAAAATTCAGTTTCATATTTCTTAGCTTTTTAAATACTTGTTGAGCCCCTAGTAAATGCCAATCACCATGTTCGGGGCTTTCTATGGTATTTCGTTTGATTTAGTTGGTGCTTTAGCATCTCTTAGTGCCTCACAGTCGTGTCTGTGAACCCAAATAATCATCAGAGCAGTAAAGCACAGCAGTCTTAGATAACTGAGTGTGCAACTCACCATGAGATGACCACAGGAAGTCAATGCATTTCCACTCAAGTAAATGCAGAAGAAATTACCAACACCACAAAGTCCAGAGGCCAAGAGGATCCCCTGTGTTGGCCCAGAGGCCACTAGAGATGTTCTGAGAACCTCACGTCAGAGTGTTCTCATCATCTACCCTAACCACATACAACTTCATCTCCATCGGCACCAACCCACCCATTCATTCATCCCTTCTCCTTGTCCATGATGAAGGCCAACTATGCTCTTTAGCTCTGTCCCCTCTGTCTCCTGAGGTACCAGGCTCCAACAATTATGTTCCTCCATCTCACACTCCCACTCCCAGCGTCTTACACAACTTATCTGACTGGTTCTCTCTTTAGCATAAAGATATATTCCAGTCCATCCCATTTCAAAAACATCTTTCTTTCATCTCACATATTCCAGTCTCGATCCTAACTGCTTTTTCTCAGAGCCAAGTATTTCTACTTGAAAGAGCAGTCTACACCTAATCTCCAAGTCCTCCACTCCTATTCACTCCTGAACCTGCTGAAATCTCACTTTTGTGCCTCCCCCTTCCAGCAGCTTTTGTCAAGTTCATCAATGCATTTCCAGACACATCTGTGTCTTTCTCTTATTTGGCTTATCTACCCCCTTTTGCACTGATGGTGCATTCCATTTTCCTCTTTTGATAATTTCTGCTTTAGGTCTTACCACGGCTGCATTTCTTATGCTCAGAAGTAGTCATTTTTTTAAGATCCAAAAATAGCCTAGCAACGACCTTTTTGCCCTCTCTAACATTTTCTATAAATACACACAGACACGTACTTCTTCTGAGAATAGGATTACATGCATCCTACCGTAGGAAACTGTGCTCTGTTCACCTAATCTATCATGGGCATCCTTTCCTACTTCCACCTTCTTTGCTCCCATTCATTTCTTCTGTGGCTCCAGTGAAACCATTCTCATGGCTTCATTTTTGGAGTCATTGCATCTTAGTCTCCATCACAGGCTTCTCATTCTCTGCCTAGTTCTAAGAATGTCAGCAACTGCCAAGGGCTCTGGCCCTCACCCTCTATGTGCTCACACGGGGAGCCCACCTCAGCAACAAGGGTAACACTGCAATATGGTTTAATCTAGCACATTAGCCACCTAGTCAACCTCACATACAACGGGGAAGCAAGGATGCTAATGTATGGTCCATGTCTGAGAAATACCTGCCAAACAAGTCAGAAGGCAAGAGGAAGGAAGACAAGACCTGGGCTGAGGGGTATTCTGGGTGGGGACAGAATAACTGACTAGCACAACTGACTTACTTGGCACAAGGGAAGAGCAATATGAGGCCATGCAAAAGAATACAGAAGGGCGGAGGGGTAAATGCCAGGGAAGACGACAACCCAGAATAAGTGACCAGGTTTGCTAAACCAAAGATTGAGATGCACCTGGGAAAAACACAAATCAGACAAATCTCTGGCTGTTTTTCTGCAGGGAGATTTGGGAACGTCAGTATTTAAGGAGAGGCTTACAGGAAAAACAAAAGAGCTGGAGTGAGGTGAATGATTATATTCTTGCGAGGCCTACAAAATCTGTATTTCACACAAGATAAAGTGAAGGTTAGAAGAGAAAAAGGGAGTGAGGGCAGAAGTCATTACAGAGATGTCCCTGGGTGGGTACAGACTGATCTTGCCCTATATCTGTTCTACACCTGGGAAAATAACTGCGTAATCAACATGATTAGTGTGGAATCAAACAGACTTTGGTTTTAGGAGCCAGACAGCCTGCAGACCGAAGTTGCAATTTGCATGTCTTTGCTTACAGGAGGCCAGCAAGGAATTTCCTCATGCATGATCTGTGGGGGCCAGTCCTTCACTGGGGCCTGAGGCCTTTTACCTTTCAGCACACATGGGACTGATGTATAACGTTAGTAACAGCTGTTCATTTGGAAGAGGGGCTGCACTACTTCAGCCTCCTGGTTTGATCTTCCCTTTTGCAAAAGGAGTTGGGGAGGGATGGTCCTGATGGTTTTATTTTCCTTTACAAAGCATCAAAACCAAACTCTCTCCTTTACGCCTCTCCTGGATCTGCCACGCAGTTGCTGAGAGAACCACTGAATAGACAAGTAGTGGCTCCAACTGCACCCCGCCCCTCACCTTGGCAGTCGGCCTCCAGGAATCACTGCGCCCGAGTACTCTCATGAGGAAACCCTAAAGAGGCTCTCCCGGGATTTCACTCTGCGGCCATGCTGAAGCACCCTCCCACCATGGTCCCTTCCCGCTATCCCATAAACTGCCCTCTACTCTACCTCATTCTGACTTCCCTTTCAGGCTTCTTCTGGAAGCCTCTTCAGATCCTCATCATCCATTTGCCAGACCCAAGTTATGATTTGTCACCTCTAACACAGTATTTTCTGCTAATGCTAAATTCTTAATTTCTATAATTATACATTTGTTCAGTTGCTTCATTTTCTTAGCTATAATGGAATGTCATAGGGCTGAGACCTCATCTGCTACCGACTCGCTACCGCTAAATGCCCAGTACGTTTCTGTATTCCCTCTGGGCGCTTGCCAAAGGCAGAACCACTTGACCCATAGGCAATAGAATAAGGAGAGACCTCAAAACTCAAAGGTTAAGTGCACAGGTTCTCCCCTGGGCTCCAGTTCTACTTTCTTACTTTGTAAGGCTTTACAAAGAACTTTGTAAAGTTCTTACTTTGTAAGGCTCTGGGTGGAAGTTATTTTCTCTGAGCCTCAGGTGCCTGACCTGTGGAGTGGAGGTAGGTAGTGAAACCCAGCTCATAGAGAGGCTGTAAAGATTCACCAAGATGTTGAATGTAAAGACTTTAGAAGAGCGCCGGCAAACGGCAGCACTCACTAGGGGTTAGATGTTAGCTGACCTCAGCAGCAGCCAAGTGAAGCACAGCTAGGGATCTTGCTTCCTTCCAGAGCATTAATGTCCTCACACCTGCAGCAACCTCAGAATTCTTTACCCACTCCTACCACTAGATCTTTGGTAAACAGACTAAGAATATTAGACTAACAGTATTTTGCTAAATACTCTTTTTTTAATGGGCATTTTGCTAAATACTCCTTTTTTTAATGGGCTTTATACTCCTTAATAAGCCATGTAAATCAAAGTTCCCAATGTCAACAATTCAGATTAGAAAACCACATATTACTCCCAAATACTGTCTCTAGTTAGCGTCTGTATGGTTTGCACTACTAATACAGTTTACACTAAAGGGTGCTCTAGGCATAGCAGTAAACGATCTCCTAAGGACTCAACAGCGACCCGAAGTTGAGAGAGTTTACTGGATGGTATTTGTGAGTTGTAATCCTGTAATCAAAGCTTTGAAAGATGATGCAGCGCTCTGCAGTGGTTGATAGGACATGATGAGAGTTTACATCATATTCCATTAATCTGTCATATTCATTCATTCATTAATGCAACATCTTTTTGAGCAGCCACTATGCTCCTTTGTGAAGAATTTATTAAGTGGTTCTTAGGTGTCGGGCATTGTATTAGGCACGATGAGGTATACAAGGGTGCTGGAGACACAATCCCCACCTTCACTGAGTTTATCATCTGCTTGACAGACTAAACAAACATTGAAAATGACAGCAAAAAGATTTTAAATGTTCTCACCACAAAAAAAATGACAAGTCAGTGAGGTGACAGATATGTTAATTAGCTTCACTTAATCATTCCACAGCGTATGCATACATCAAAATATCACACTGTACCCCACAAGTAATTATTTTGTTAATTGACAATTTTGTCAATTAAAAATAAAATAAATGCAAAGAAAAAAGACAAAAAATCACAGCAGGGTAGAGCAACGTGAGTAGCAGTAAAACGGGGGTAAGAATGAACATTTATTGAACACTTTCGAGGTGCCAGGCAGTTGGCTGAACACTTGCCACTTTGGAACCTATGATGGGAGTTAGAAAGCCCCATTTTCTAAATGAGGAAATAGACTTGGACTCATACCTGTCTCTGAAACTGGCATCCTGTCACCAGGCCACGCTGACTTGCTTAGCTCAATTTCTCTAGACTTATTTATACTTATTTCTTTATTTTTTGAGACAGAGTCTCAAGCTGTTGCCCTGGGTAGAATGCCGTGGTGTCATAGCTCATAGCAACCTCAAACTCTTGGGCTTAATGATTCTCTTGCCTCACCCTCCTAAGTAGCTGGGACTATAGGTGCCCACCACAATGCCTGGCTATTTTTTGTTGTTGTTGCAGTTGTCATTGTTGTTTTAGCCAGCCTGGGCCAGGTTTGAACCTGCCAGCCTCAGTGTATGTGGCTGGCGCCCTACCCACTGACTTATTTATATTTATTTATACATTTAAGCAAAATGAGATACAAAATGGCTAAGTACCTTGCTTATCCTTAAAAATTACGAATAGGTCTACTTTTAAGAGTTTTTAGTCTTTTAATCCTACAAACCCTATACTGTATTCTTTAAGGCAGTCTGTCACCCAGGCTAGAATGCAGTGGTGTGGTGATAACTTACTATAACCTTGAACTCCTGGGCTCAAGCAATCCCCCCAACTCAACCTTCCTAGTAGCTGGGGCTATAGGCATGCACCAACACATCCAGCTAATTTTTAATTTATTTTGTAGAGATATAGTCTCACTATGTGGCTTGGACCGGTCTCAAACAATACTCTGACCTGGGGCTCTCAAAGTAATGGGATTATAGGTGTGAGCCACCTCACCTGGCCTCTACAAACTCTTTATGATGAAACCAAAGGGCCTTCTCTCTCCCCCAAACAAGTGCCCCACAATCACCAAGAAGCTATGACAAAGGTCAAGGGCAAAGGCCAGAAGAGAAATCACCTGGTCCCATTTGGCTCACCCCAAACCCTGTTAGGAAGTAGAATGGGGCGAAGAATTCTGTTTTTAAACCAGTAAAGGAGACAGCCATTTTCACCACATCTTCCCCATTCTTTGAGAAAAAGCGTGACATATCAGCCCTCGGTGATCATTAGCGTCATCCATTCTCCATGGTCAGTGCAGCTCAGGAGTTGGCATTTCTTAGTCTGAAAAACCTTCAAAGTCAAAGTGAAAGAGGAAAAAACGAGGTCTGCTGTGCTCTCCTCTGCTCATCATGAATATGGCATCACGGTCACCCCTTTCCATGGTTCTTTATAACCTGCAGTTACGTGCTCAGGGCAGGGCTATTCTCCAACAAGCTAGGGGTCTCCTCAGAGAATAACTTCCCATGCCTAACATGTCTCAGAATAATTTGAAGAAAACCAAGAAAGTATGAGAGAGGTGAGATACACACATTCTCACTGTTAAAGTAAAACAGAAAAAGAAAAAGACAAACTCTGAGAAGTCAGATATAGTCTCATTGTGTTCTTTCTCTTCCTTGTCTCAATTCTAACAGCAAAGGCAAAGAAAGAAAGTATCCTCTTCAGGAACTAAATACCAATTCAAAGCTCAGGCTTAGTGCTCAGAATGGTATGAGAGAAAGTGGCAGACTGAGCACTCCCTCCCACTCCCCAACGGGTACTAAGGGTTGTCATGTGAGTCCAAGAGTATGTGGGACAGGAAAGCACAGGAGACCTTTACAGCGTGGCAGAGCCATGGAGCAACCCAAGAGAAACGAACATGGGATCCCAGGGCGTAAAGGGCCTCTATCGTCATAGTGAGCCAAAACCTCCATTCCCCTGACCACCACCACAGAGGGCTGGTCCCAATTTATCTCACACTAAGTTGACCCTCTGTCTCATCAGAAATATTTCTAGGAAGGAAAGGCCATAACATCTCAGGTAATAAGTATG
The DNA here is from genome assembly GCA_963575145.1 of Galago senegalensis. Lineage (NCBI taxonomy): Eukaryota > Metazoa > Chordata > Mammalia > Primates > Galagidae > Galago > Galago senegalensis. The sequence goes on from CAUYTI010027814.1 coordinate 13,656, forward strand.
GAGTCTAACACCCCTTTTTCACTAGTGTCACAAAAAATATCTTCATTTTCTTGAATGGCATCAATAACTGTGTGGCTGAAAGAAGGGACCACATCTGCATAAGTGCAGAGCTGCCAGCACAGTGTCACAATCAAATTAAACCCTGGGTCGAGCACATGCAGACCAGATGGGGATCTCTATCTCTGACCTGTCCTCATCCCAACATCAGTGGCAAGACCTGGCCATTCATTCTGGATGGCAACATTGTATAGCAGAAAGATGTGAGTTTAGGAACCAGACAGGCCTGGGTCTAAATCCCAGCTCCACCACTTAAATCATCAGTGTGAAGCTGCGAAGTGGGCTAAGGTGTATACAGACAGTGCCAAAAGATATATACACATTTGGAGAAAGGAAAAACTATATTCAAATTATAATACTCAATATATACCTATAATATATATTTGTTGTCTTGCATATACCTTGTATCTTTCTGTGATTATAAATAATCACAAAAGTCAAACATGAATATTACAATTTTAATACAGTTTTTTCCTTTCTTGTAATGTATATACATTTTTTGGCACCCTCTGTATGCAATGAGTGCTAAATAATATATGCTGAATGGAATTAAAAACTAGATCTATTATTATCTTTTTTTTTTTTTTTGCAGAGACAGAGTCTCTTATTTTATTGCCCTTGGTAGAGTGCTATGGCATCACACAGTTCACAGCAACCTCCACAACTCCTAGGCTTAGGCAGTTCTCCAGGCTCAGCCTCCTGAGTAGCTGGGATACAGGTGAGAGGGCCAGACCAGTGCCATTTTGTTGTTTACTACCTAAGTTCTGTTCCTCATTTTGAGCCCCTGACGCCATCTTAGATAATAAGCTTCAGCTTCCCCAAAATCCTGGCCTTTCCCCGAAATCAAACCTCCCAGCCAGCCAATCAGAAGTGTACCCCACCCCTCTTGCTCCATACCACTCCAAGCCCCCTCCCTCACCTCAGTTAGGAAATCCCCCACCCCTCATACCTGTACCAATCCAGAGCCTCCCCGTACTTCCCCAAACCCTGACCACCAATCACCCATACTTCCCCATACCCCAACCACCAATCAAAAATATACCCCACCCTTCTTGCTTTCTGTACCCTATAAAACTTTCCAACCCTCTAGGCTCAGGGCCTTCCTTGGTATGTTTGCCAAGAGAGGGTCCGAACTCGAGTTTGCTAAATAAAGCTTGCCTCTTGCTTTTACATCGGAGTGTATCTCGGTTTGTTCCTTCGTGGGCTCAGGGACTCAGGGAAATTCTGGGTACTACACAGGCACCCACCACAACGCCCTGCTATTTTTCTGTTGCAGTTTGGCTAGGGCTGGGTTTGAACCCACCACCCTCGGTATATGGGGCTATAGTACCCTACCCAGTGAGCAACAGGTACCGCCCACTAGATCTATTATTAAACCCCGTTTCATATCAACCTTTACTGACAAACATCTCCTAATAATCCACACCATTTACTCAACATTTGTTTCCTGAGTGCTTACTACGGGCCAAATAAATTATTTATTAAATTGTGAGCAAGACAAGGTCCCTCCTCTCATAAAACACTGTAGCAGGGGAGACTTAAGTAAGGAAATGAATAGGTGATATACTTTTAAACTAATAATTTAAGTGAATAAAATAAGGCAAGATGAGGAGCCAGCATCTGACCATCACTTAGAATCATGACATGGGTACCACTGAGTTATCCAGCACTCTCTCCTGCAGGTAAACCGGTATAAACTGAACTATGCTGTATTTCCTGGGCATATGGGTCATGCCTCATACGTCTTTATTCCCTGTGATATCTACCAAGAGTGCCAAGCACACAGCAAATGCTCAGCAAATTTCCATCAATTGATTAAAGAAAGAACTGACTAAAGAGGCGTCTGCCAAATTAGATACCATTTAATTCTACGAGTTACTACACGACATCATTCCGAAGTAAATAGAAACTTTAGAAGCACAGTTTCCTCCCTGCTTCTAGATCAGGGACTAAGGTGGCCCCTAAGCAAACACACACCTTCCATTTCAATTTCTCCAAGCACCTGTCCCAAGGACGTGCTGTCATATCACTTACAAGCCATCTGCCCCCAACCTGCATCTGTTTGGCCCCCAGAATAAAGGGGGAAATTCTGAATAATTAGCCTCTTTCCTATAGAGCTGTTTTGAAAGTATCAAGAAAGGGCAGAGAGGACTATCCATTCAGATATGAAAGTTTTTTCTTCCTCACTTTGCCAAAGCCTGTAAGCACTTTCATCCAGGAGCTCCTCGAAACTCACCAGAAAGGCAGCAAGAAGCAAGTTCCCAAATCCATTTCCTAACACTAGGCAGCATATTCATTGTTCTCCATCCAGTCTCCTAGAGCTCCCCCCAGAATCACTAACTACAAAACAGACAGATGAGACACAAAGGCAAGTCCTGGCAGGTGGCCAGTATCTGATCTTTGGAACAACTGCATTTTTTGTTTCCAAATAAAGTAACAAGAGAAAGAAGCTCAGAGCCATCAGGGTAGCAGAACTCTGCTGCAGCACTCCTTCACAAAACAGCCTTCAGGTTAAAGCTCCCGCTGTCCTGATCCCTTCTGTGAGGGACAGTGAAAGCAACATTTATATTCATTCAGCTTCCGTCCACCCACCATGTGTTGGCTCTCTTCTGTAGAAGGCTCCGTGCCAGATGCTATGGGAAATTCAAACCTGAGTAAGAAGAAAAGTCTCTGCCACCAAGTAACGCACCATACAGCATCACCCTCAAATGCGAGGTTGAATCAACCATTCTCACTGTTCAAGTGGTGGGAAAACTCCCTAGGGGTCCAGACATTTACAAAATGAGGCACTTTCCCAGGCCACATTAGAAAACCAAGAAAGAAGACTACTCCTCTGATCCTCTAGGCAATGTGTCCAAATGTCCACGTGGGCAGTGTCTCCCGCCCTGTTGCTAGCCACCCGGATAATCATCCAGGAGACCTGACCACATCTTTCCCGCCAGTAGCCAATAAACAGCTGGCCCAGTCTGGTACCCAATCAGGAGACGTTAATGTAGAAGTGTGACTCGCGCTATGGTCATCAGACTGAGGAAGAGTCCAAATTTTCAACTACTGAACCGAAAGTTTCAGGATTTGGAAAGTGGGGGAGGAAGCTGGCTTGTCTTGGACTCATCTGTCCTCCAAGGATATTTCAAGGTTCAATGGTATGTATTATTACCATCCCTCAACTTGGTAAATCTCGGGACAAGCGAGATATTTATCACAAGTATCAGTAGCATTTGCGTTTCATTTTTTTTTTTTTTTTATTGTTGGGGATTCACTGAGGGTACAAAGAACCAAGTTACACTGATTGCTTGTGTCAGATAAAGCCCCTCCCATAATAGTGTTCTGCCCCTAAAAGGTGTACCAACCCCTGTGACCCTCCCACCCCCTCCCTCCTTCCCTTTTGTTGCTATCCCCATCCCCCCCACCATGTGCTAGGTCATTAATTGTTCTCATGTATTTCATTTCTTAAATAAACTACATACTTGAAGTTGGTCCCAGCAAGATTCCGTCTCCTGTCTGAGGTGTCTTTCTCACCCATCAACCTTTCATCCCTCTGGGCCTTCTCTATGCTCCCCCAACTCATTCGGGGTCAGGGCTGAGATTGAGTCTCATCCTGAGTACAGATGACAATCAGCAGAGTGGGTAGGAAGCATCGCATGTATTTGGGAACACCCAGCTTCTACGGCCACAGTGCTACACTGTACCTCCTGTAAATGGCTGAAGTGTCTCTCTAGCCCTTCAGGAGACCATCGGCTTTGAGCTCTTTCTCCCGTGGAATTTAATTTTGCTGATTTATATACTTTCACAAAACAAATCATACCTACTTGTGAGCGGCCGGCTAGTTTTGGGGGGAGATCTGTGGTCCATGACTTGTTATTCTTGGACAAAGTATATGAAGTTAAATCCCGTCATCTTGGTCTCCTCAGTACCAGTCTCCAACTCAAAGAGCTGATCAACCAGAGCTGCCAAACCGCAGTCACTCAAATGTGGCGAGAGAGCCGGGTCGTCGTGTCAGGCTTCTCTCAGAGGGAGAGTCAGGCCTGAAGGATGGCGTATGTGGGTATCACTGGAAGGAAGGGATGTTCGGGGACCAGAAGCAACCAGAGGAAGCAGCAGCAGTATTGGCAGGTCAGTGAGGCCTGGGGTGCAGGGGAGCAGCAGGGAGCCACAGGACCAGGGTGGGACATCTATGTACTCAGGCACCCAGCACACGCCTGGGGCTCACCACAGGTAGGGGACACAGTGATAAACAGATGGGACATAGCCTTTGTTTGAGGAAAACTGACCTTTTTGCAAGAATAGACTCAAATGAGTTCCTTTGCTTCACTGTTTTAAGAAAACCAAGCAAAAGATCCCACTTAAAAGGAAACTGTCTCGTGAGGTCAGGCAAAATGACAATCCTGGAGGTACCTGGTGTGCTGGGACTAGACGAGAAAAAGGTGGGAGAGGGAGGAAAGCAGCAAGAGAGCAGACCAAACCCTCGGCAGGCCACAGGTCTGACTCCTCAAAACAGTATTTTTTTAATAAAAATTCTCATTTCCAAAGGAAAAAAAAATCAAGGGGAAGGACGTATGAAAGAGAGAAGAACAAAGATGGCTGCTCTTCCCCAAACAGGGCCTTTAAACATGGACATTAATAAGCCAGTGCATTGGTGGGAAGAAATTCCAGTCAATACTAATCAGTCTCAGCTGGCCCATGCTTCCTTGCAGGGTTTAATAACACTTCCCGGCCCTTATCTGATTGGAGTCCAACACACGCATACTGATGAGGCCGCCTGCGCAGAATTTACCACCAGGCTTCTGAGGGCCTGATGGGCACAATTTCTATCCAAGTGTCTGTCATCCAGCACACGCGAGGCTTCGGCTGTTAATTCAGTTGGTTTGTTGGTCAGTCCCTGCAGGTTCCAACCCTGTATATGTGTGATATGTGTGATCACTGCACAGGGTTGAATCCTGTCGTCTAGTGGTTATGAGAACTAGCACGTGAAACACAGGCAGCTTGGACATGGCACAAACTCCCCTCTGAAAATAGAGAGCCAGAGAGTCCCTTCTCGTCACATTCCCTAACTGCCGTTGGCTACTCGATGTCATCTCCATGGACTCCCACGGATGGGTGGCCACTCTCTTCACAGGATCCCTCGACAGGACCGGGCCGAGTTCCAGGATTTCTTAGTCCTTTTGATCTCATAAACTCAGCCTCGGGCAAGAATTAGAATTCTTCTCCTTCCTGCCCCCAGCTCTTGGTGGGATCTGTCACTTGTTGTACCAGTTGGGGAGAAGAGGGAACAAGTTCTGTAGGCACATGCTGCTCTCCCAGCTGCTCCGGGCTTCACTCTAGTGTCAGGTAGGGGGTGAGGGGGGAGGATTGAGACGGAGGGGGCATCTTCTCAGATGAGTGCACGTGCCAAGTAGGTAGTGTCTTTCTGTGAGTTGTCTCTGCTTTTTCAAACTGGTTGGTTTTTCTTTGTGGCAAATGTTTCTAAATGCCAGTCTTTCTTGGGAAGCTTTTATCAGTTCCTTGGAGGCCCTGGGTGTGAGATATCTACCTCAAATTCATCAGTTCAACATATCCCCCGCCTTACTCCTCTGGCCTCAGTCAGAGGAGCCCCATTTGATAGCCGTTTGCTTCTGAGGCCCTCTTGTGTGGGGGGCAGCCTTCTTTGTAGGTGAGAGACATGGAAGAAAGAGAAAGTACCAGGAAAATGGCTCCAACCCAGACAACCTCCAGGGGACCCAGTCAACAACTGGTGCATCGTAGCCTTGTAAATGACCTGAGAGCAGGCTGCCTGACTACACTCTCTCTCACAGCCCCCCTCATCCTCTCGCCTGACCCTATCTCCAAACCACAGCTGGGGCACTTTGCAAACCTGGTAGCTTGAAGGTTTTCAAAGGTAAGGCAATCACTAGTCCGGATTTAACTGAAGGGGAAGAGTTTAGGTACCCCCAGGTTTTATGAGTTATTCTGATCAGGTCTTCCTCTCTCAGCTTCTCCTCCCCTCAACGGGAAAGGAGAAAATGAGTAGTGTCTATTTATATTATATGAGGTCTGACAATCAAGTTTGTGAAACTTGCTACCATGTGCAAACAGCTTGTTAAGGTTTCATAACCCTGGTGCATCCGCGTCTCAAGGTTGTCTTCCTGTCAACATGTGGCAGTGCCCTGCTGAGGGGTGTTCATTATTGTTGCATGTTTTTGTGTGCCATCACGAAAATGCAGGGGCTTAAATCAGACCAACAAACAAACATTTGTAAATTTCCTGTTAAACTTGACAGGAGTGGAAGTGAAATCAGGGACATGTTAGTCCCAGTTTATGGGGATAAGGTCGTGAAGAAAAGGCAGCATACAAATAGATTAAATGTTTTTCTAAGGGAAGAGAAAGCGTCACTGATGAAGAGAGCTCAGGGTGGCCGGTAACAAGCAGAACTGATGAAAACATGGCAAAAATTCATCGAATTGTGCAAAATCAATGGCTGATTATGAGAAACACAATAGACCAATTAAACATCAATAGAAAAACAGGAAAATCTTAACTGGAAATCCTGGTTTAACAACACATGGCCCTTGTATGATGAGAGTGCACCACCTTACGTGGCACTGTCCGCGAGGGAGTTTTTAGCCAGTAAACAAATAACTGTATTGGAGTACCCTCCCTACTCACCTGATCTGTCCTCCTCCCAATGACTTTTTTCTTTACCTCAAGATAAAAGGAAGGCATTTTGATGACATTCAGGACATCAAGGTAATGGCAGTTTTGATGTTCATTCCAGATGGAGTTCCAAAATTGCTTTGAGGGGTGTATTAGGTGCTAGTGTTGGTACATGGTCTCCCCAGGGGAATACTTCAAAGGTGGCCACAGTGATATTCAGCAATGAGGTATATAGCACTTTTTCAAGGATGAGTTTATGAACTTAATTGTTAGACCTCAGAAATGCCTCATTCCCTCTAAACCCCCTTCCTGTCTTCCAGCCCTTTACTAGAAGCAGGTGGGGAGTGAAAGAGGCTGGTAGCCTGGTTCTGATTTGGAATTGTCAGTAAGTTTTGGCAGCACCACTCTGAACTTAAAATGTGGGCTTAATTGTCACACACAGCTATGGATCTTCACCAGTTTCTCAGAATAAAAACCAAAATCTCTCTTAGTATCTGTTCCCATAGTTATCCACCCTTCACTTAGCTCTCCAAAGAGAATGGAATGGCTCTACTCACATCCATCCCTGAAGAAAAGAAGTCAAAGAAAACCTTTCCTCCTGGCTTAGAGGTGACATCTTCTCATTCAGAGGACTTTTCTGGTTATCAACTGAACCTCCCCATTTTCTTCCTAGCATCTCCCCACACACACCATTTATACACTTACACACCTTCTCACAGCTTTCCCAGAGGTTCACCTATGCACGTCCACCCACCATAGCCTCAGACACACGCCCACAGCTCTCACACAGGGCCTGACCCCGGCAAGAGAACCATGCCTTTCTCCCCAGTCACAAATCTCAACCTTCAAGGCACAAGCTCTACACTGAGCTCTGACCAATGCTGAACCATGTAAAAAGCTCCCTCAATCCTCAGAGTTACAGCTTCATCAAAGTGCAATACTAAACAAAAGTCAAATGTAAAACAGCAAACTGAGGCTATAGCCCTACTTGAATTAGGAGAGGGCTATGGTTTTCCCAAAGGTAATTAACTCAACACATATTTTTGGAACCCAAACATTATTATAGACACTCTAGAGGGCACTGACGATATAACGGGGAACAAAACTCAAATTGTACAATGATAACAGTGTGTGCCCTCATCCTAAAAGTATGAGCCTGGCAGGTTTATCTTCATCATGAGAATCACCACTACCTCCTTCTGAAAATGATCCCCAGCCCCCTCCCTGTCCCTCCCTCCATGGCATCCCTAACCCCACCACTCTGGATTTTGCTCATGGCAGGCTTCCCATGCCCATGATAGATGAGAACATAAACAGAGCCTGCTCCACTTAAAGTTTTCAATAAAAATACAGATCTATGTGATGAATATTTTATCAGGGAAGAGAATGATTTCAGGGCCATTTCTAATAACATGTCAAAGCTAGACAGGAGTGGAAGGGAGCTGAGCTGGAGAGTGATGAGGTAGAGTCTCAGGGAAAAGCAGGACCCACCAGACCACAGAGAGGAAAAGACAGAGGCTGAGCCCAGAGTGGACCAACAGCTCTGAGCTTACCCTGTGCCCAGGGGCCCACAGAGAAGCGATGTGGGACACTCACACTTCAGGGGACTAAGCCAAACACCAAGGTGTTTGACTCCCGCAGAGATTACTGAATGATGTCCCAAGAGCACTGAACAGGGTGAGGGACGGAACCTGAAGGAGACTGTGAAACCTCCTTGCTAAGTGAGCTGTGACTCCAACACACAGGCGGCTGGGCTTGATTCTCATGACTCTGTACGTCATCCACATCTCTGAAGTCTCTCTCTTCTTCCTTCATGTGTGTGTGTGTCTATCTCCCTCACAATCCTAGAAGCATCTCAACAGAAGAAATAATGTCCTCCCACCCATCTAGAAGGTTCTGAGACTAGGGAAGCTGGGTAGCCTCTCTGACTTCAAACCTTTCAGAACTTCTAACGGCAGAGTGCCTAGAGAGGACCAAGTTGACAGCTGATAAAGAGCCATGGGCAAGGGGCTGCCACCCTCTGAGAATTCAGCTTAGGCTCCAGCATCGCAGGGCCTGGTTGTTCTTTCTATTGGCCAGGAAGCCAGTTCTTGGCCCTCTCTTTCTGGGCAGCAGTGTAGCCACTGGGGACAGGAAATCTCAGACCTTCCAGCATCTTCTCCTCTCCTGCCTCTCAGTTTGACACAACAATGAAAGACACTGAAACCTTGAAGCAGAAACGATAGAACAAGCAGAGGTGGGACAACGTCACTTGAGTGAGGGAAGAGCTACATTCAGTCCCTCAGTGAACACACGTTGCTGGGGACAGGGGCTGCCCTACATGCTGGGTGTGGGGGGAATCCTGCTCCCTGTCTTCAAAGACCTCGCAATCCAGTGAAGAGAAAGACAGTCTCGTTGACACAGGTGTGAGACCCCAAGGAGGGCAGGAGATATTCTGTGAGGGTAGATCGTCAAGGAAGGCTTCTTAAAGGGAATGAGGAGATCCCTAAGTACATAGGTGAGGCCTCAGCTGCTTTCCTGGTTGGCAGCTGAGACCACTACCCTCAATCTAAAAGAGCTGCCTCCCCAGGGCACAGCCCCTCCCCAGAAGCAGCCCATGTCTGTGACTGGTTCTGAGGGAGGGAGAAGGCTATAAATATCCAGCCCCCTTGTCTCAAGGCAGGACAACCATGAAGGGCATCCTAACTCAGAGCACCAGGAGGCCCCCGAAGTGATGGCTTTGTCGCAACTGCACAAACTTCGATCTTCCTTCACTCCCTCAAAGGATCCCATCCCAGGAGCACCTCAGTACATGACCTGCCCTCAAATCTCCATCTCAGCATCCATTTGTCAGGCAGGAGGCCCAGACAGAGGATTCCAGGAATGGCATCTCAGCAAGGGACAAATCTGAAGTGAAGTTACTTCCATCATAACCAAGCCAAGCTCTGAGAGCTTGTCAAAGATGCGCTTTCTCAGCCCTCTCTGAGAGTTCTGAGACATCCTAAAGAATCCACATGGAAAATTCCCATGCCCGGAGGAGCTTTCTCAAAACTTATTCCTGCCACCTGCTTCCCTGTTTATCATCCTCAATCTTCACGAGCCTGTTTATCCACAGAAACAAAATGTTAGGCTGTCATCGGGAATACAAATGGGACCAGGGCTACCCTCCAGCAATCAATAATGCTGAGGGAACAATGTGCAGAACTCTTTTTCCCCTCAACTCCCAGCATGGATTATGAAGCAGGAAAAAAGGGCAGCAACTCAGCAGCCTAGTTGACTGACCATCAGTAAGACCAGCTCGTTTTCCTATCAGATTCTATTTTACCCACTTTGCACAAAGACCTGGAGATCAGGCACAACTGAAATGGCCTTGAGGGTAAAAAATGTATTAGGTTCCTTTTCCAGAACATCAAAATTACAGACCTTTTTAGAAGCTTTCCTTTCCTGCAAGGCTTTGCTATTTACAAAGGCGAAAGCTTCTCCAAAGTACCTTAGTTACCAAAGCAGGCTGGGAGCCGATAAACCAATTTGTTTTCTCCTCAATAAATCGTTCATTAATGTTGCTATGACATTTAAAGTTTAAAATGGTTTTATGACTTGAGATTAAAAAAGAACCGTTCCAATAAATTTCTTATAACCGAGAGGATTCCTGGCATGTTGATTAAGTAGTTCCTTGCAATGATAAAGTTTTATCTTGAATAATGAAGGGGGAAAACATTAATCAGTGTAAAGTCACTGCCGGCGGCTGGTCTCCAGAGCCAACGGCCCAGCTGCCTCTCCTCGGGGAGTACTCAGAAACACAATTTAAAAAGCAAAAACAAATAAGCCAACCAATCTTTTAGCAGGATTCGGGTTTTTGGAATAATGACTAAATCTGAGCTGCCTCCAAAATGGCACACAATCATCAGAATTGTGACAAGTCGTGCTGGGTCCCCTCCTCCAAGTTGCTCATGGCTGGGGGCGTGTGAGAGGTCGGGATTCTGGCTTTTGCTTGCTGCTGGCACTTCCCCTTGGCTCTGCAGCAGACAGCAGCACACCTCTGCAGGGGCTTCAACCCGGTCACGGGAGCATACATCACATCCTCCAAGAAGCCCACGCCTTCTGAGAAGAGCCAAAACGTCACTACTGAAGCTCTAGCTAATGTCAGGATTGTTACATCACCTGAGTCCTCTAGCTCTGTATCAGTCTTAAGGAGAGGTTCTCATCCCTGCGTAAGAAGTCATCACCTCTGAAGACCAGGCAAGATAATGAGAACTCAACGTTGGGTATTGGTGGGGTTAAAGGTGTCTCTTTCCTACTTCTCTTCCCTACACTCAGTCTTCCCCTGCAGGAGAGAAATGAGTTGAAACAACATTTACTGAATGTCTACTATGGTGGGCAGAAGCTTAGGATGCCAGCTTAGGCTGGCATTCCAGGGGACTCGCAGGAACGGCCCTGAGCCTCGGCACCCCCGCCGCTCTGCACATCTATGGTGGTGAGAGGGTGTTGGAATGTTCAGCAGAGTAGATGAGAAGCTAGTGTGGGAAAAGTTTAGATAGAAATCCGCAGCTTAGCAGAGACAGGATATCAATAAAGTTAGAAAGCAGCTAACAACTGCTCTCAAGCCATAAGCTATCTAACCTGTGGGCTGTAACTTTCCCTCATTGAGCAAGCCCCTGCCACAGCCTTGTTTGATCCATAATTTAGGGCTCCTCTGTCCTTCACCCTGATAGTTCTGTTCCTTGAACAAAAGACCACCTGTTTAATTGAAATAGGAGACTGTTAACTTCTCACTTCTTTACTTAGTATATGCACACCCCCCAAGCTCCAATAAAAAGGTCTTGAGAATTTGGTTTGAGGAGGTGCCTAGCTGCCTGGCTACAGGCTGCTATGTTCTCTGTCTCTCCAGGTCTCTGGATAGAAACTTTGTGTGTAAATTTGTTGTACCGTTCCTCCCTTTGTCTGCTGGATCCCCGGCGATCAGGAAAAGTCCCTGCTTGGGAAATTCTCAGTCCACAGTGTTGCCGCTGCCTCCCAGCCACAACAACTGGTGCCACTGCAGGACCTCGGAGGACCCTGGAGTCCCAGATCAACTAGTCCACAAAGGAGGTAAGGCGGCTCTGATCTCCCAAAGCCCAGGTAGAAGGGGAAATGAGAGCCAGCAGGGACTACCAGCAACGTACTATATGGTTTTGCAGGATTTAGGCTGCACAAGAATGATGAAGTAGGTATTAATGTCACCATTTTATAGCTGAGAAAATTGAGGTTTGGGAGCTTAAGTCATTGACCCAAAAGGCAGAGAAAAGAGTCCAGTCTCAAGCTTCTGTGTGCCTTTCCTCCTATACAGCCAGACGCCCCCCTCTCTCATGTGCTTTTGGACATACATGTATTAACTAGTCACAGCTCTTATACTCAAGTCATTTCCAGTTACAGTTAGAAATCCAAGCCAGCTGAAGAATAGATCAGTGCTGATCTGTGAGTTTCAGAACAAAACGAGTTCCATTTGGCTGGAATTATCAAACGGCTTTAGGCAAGAGGTGAGACATAAATAGGGCTTGAGGGATGAGTTAGATCACTGAAGGTAGGAAGAAGGAACTCTTGAGAAAACATCACAAAGGCCTGCAGGTGAATATCAGCATGGTACATGGATGGGGGGTGGGCAGGGCCTGAGTGCAGATTGGAACATCCTCCTCGCTGGCCCTGATGAGTCCTTGGTACATATGTCCCAGGATAGATGATGATTCATTATGAGTTTTAGAAGGCAGAATGCAAGTGAGTGGTGTGATACAATCCTTAGCAACAATGATTTATTGCATTTATAGACATTTGTTTTTTTTAAGAGTCAGGCTCACTCTATCACCCAGGCTATAGTGCAATGGTATCTCATAGCACAACATAGTCTTCATCAAACTCCTGGCCTCAAGCAAGCCTCCCTTCTCAGCTCTTTAGGGTATCAGAGAATCCCAGTTTATGTAACAGGGAAGGTAGTAACACCATTTACTGAGACAAAAACTCATGCAGGGATAAGATGCTGAGGACAGATCATGAGTTATGGGAAGAAGTATGTTTTTAATGAACTGAGAGGTAGAGAACCAAACCCAGGTCAGAGCTAGACTAGGAACAATTGGCACAGTCTTCTTTGAAAAGTACCCTGGAATGCTATGGGACCCTCTGACTTTCTCTGGATAAAGATACTTGACAAGGTCCCCTGACAGGAATCCACACAGTCAAGACTAAGCCTGAATGCAGCACCAGCTACATCCCAGCCCAACGGCAATGCCCAGAGACGGAGAGGCTCCCATCCAAGGACCAGTGGTAGGCGCGGGCAGCAGGCCACTTTCTTCCCTGTGCCTGGCAGGAAATAAAGAATCCTTTTGTCAAGGTCAGGTGTTTAAGAGGACAGATAGATCTTAGAACTTAAGGGCCATCTGTAATCCACAAAAGTGAACAAGATGTTCTGGGAATAACAACTGTTTGAGCTGTCTGGGTTAAGTGAAAAACAGAGAAAAGAACTGTAGAAAATAAAGCCAAGCTGGGCACGGTGGCTCACACCTGTAATCCTAGCACTCTGGGAGGCCATGGTGGGTGGATTGGTTGACATCAGGAGTTTGAGACCAGCCTGAGCAAGACCCCATCTCTAAAAATAACTAGGCATTGTGGTGCATGCTTATAGCCCCCAGCTAATTGGGAGGCTAAGACAAAAGGATCACTTGAGCCCAAGAGTTGCTGTGAGCTATGACAACATGGCACTCTGCTGGGGTGGGTGGGTGGCGTGTGACAAAGTAAGACTTTGCCTCAAAAAAAAAAAAAAAAGAAAGAAAAGAAAAGAAAGCCAGAAAGATAAGTTGTGATTACATATGAGGCCTTGATTCAAACACTCCTGAACCTCACTCTGGGGGCAGAGAGGAACGATCAACTTTCTGAGGAGGTCAGCAGACTCATCAACATTCTGAGAAGGCAAGGAGGACATGGAAAGGATGGACTACGGTGCAAAAGACCACAGGCGATAATACAGACCACGAGAAGGCCATTGGGAAGGTCCTACGAAGACATGACGAGAGCCTCAACAATGAATTCAAAGGAAGGGAAAAATGCAAAAGATCAAAATTCATCAACATGAGTTTCATAAAGAGTCAAGAGAGATTATCTGAACAACCCCTTTAAATTTTCACATAAAGCATGCAGAACCATCTTCTTCCTAAAATTAATCCTTGCCCCCTCCTCTACCTCCCTGACCCTACATGCATGAAATTTGCTCACTTCCTCTTTTCTTTAAAACACCTGCTTTTTAAAAGGCTACTCTGTCAGCTCCTGATTGTGAACTCACCAAACTTGCCTTCCCTCCCTCAGCAGGTTTGCCGTCCTGTCGATGCTTTAGAACGAAAACATCAAAACCTCTCACTCTGGTCATTACCATGAAGCTAATGCCATTTTCCCATGATGCTTGTTTGTGAATAGCAGTGCCCTGTGAACCCACCTGTTGGCAACCAGCTCTGAGAACAGCCTCTAAACCTTTTTGCACTGGTAAAATTAACCAAGCAACCAAAAGATGTATACACACATACATAAGTCTAGTCACGTATGTGCAACATACAGAGTGCACCAAAACACGTATACACATTTTAAGAAGGAAAAGAACCATATTAAAATTGTAACACTCAAGTCAGATTGGACTTCTGCAATTACAAGAGACGCTCACAGGTGATTTGTATTCATTTTTTGTTATACTGAATATTACAATTTCAAGACAGTATTTTTCCTTTTTAAAAATGTGTATACATTTCTGGCACCCTCTGAATATGCAACATGCATATTAAATATAATTTAGGACAACACTGATTAAAAAAAAAAAAACATTGAAGCAGCCAAAATCTATTCCAAAATGTTATTTGTTTCCAGAACTTAATATTTAAGTGGCAAGAATAGGAAAAGAAACTAATGCATTTGCTGGACTGGGAGGGAACCAAATGTGTTTTTCAAATAAACCGGAGGGATGACCATGGTCCTGGTAAGCCAGAGAGGCATGTGCAGACAAATCTCTCAAATCTGTTTATTCCCTGCCCAGAGGCGGGGAAAGGCGGGCAGATGAAAAGAGTAATCAAGACCTGTAAGGATGCTAAAGCATCATTTCTGTCAAAAGAGGCCCTTTCTTCTCTTAACCTATCTTGAAAAACTTTGAATTTTACCTCCTTTGCCACCCAAAAAGCAGGACTTGGAGCAGAAAAAAAACAGCCAAGGGGCTATCACAGGGGAAAAGAAGAGAAAGCAGGAGGGGGAAGGAGATGCACCACCGGCTGGCCGGCGAGGCCCTGTGCAGACACTGTAAAATTAGTACCACCAGGCAGGTGTCTGGGGTTTTTCTACTCCTTATAAGTAATGCTATCTTCCTGCTAAGGGGCAGCCACGGGGCTAAATGCTGCTGAAAGCCCCCAGACCATGCAGGAAACATTCTTCTGGGGAGTGTCACAGTTTCGTGGCTGGACTGGAATGCTGAGCAGAGTAGGAATCCTTCCCAGGGCCCAGGCCACGACATTCAGACCAGTGAAGGTGCTGATAAGTCCATCTAAGCTCTCCATACTTTCCTGTAGATATTCATTTCTAGGACAGTCAACCTTCATGTGTAGCGTACTGCCTGTGACATCTTGTCAAGGCTTTAACCTCAAAGAGCTTGAGCTTCTTCATTTAGAAAATGGCAAAAACCCACCCTCTATTAGAATTCCAGGAAGATTTGGGGATATCATGCCTGTAAAAAGCCTAAGCATGGTACCTAGTGCATGGATGGTTCCTAGTTCCCTATCATTTTACGGGAAATGGTGTTCAGTAGTGTGTCTAATTTTTCATATAAAACTTCATATTTTATTTCTTTCACTTAAAAAGCAATAGTTGGGCAGCGCCTGTGGCTCAGTGGGTAGGGTGTCGGCCCCATATACCGAGCGTGGCAGGTTCAAACCTGGCCCAGGCCAAACTGCAACAAAAAAATAGCTGGGTGTTGTGGTGGGCGTCTGTAGTCCCAGTTACTTGGGAGGCTGAGGCAAGAGAATCACCTAAGCCCAGGAGTTGGAGGTTGCTGTGAGCTGTGACGCCATGGCACTCTACTGAGGGAGATAAATTGAGACTGTCTCAAAAAAAAAAAAAGCAATAGTTAAGGTGGACAGGTGGACACAGTGGTATATGAATATAGTTTCAGCTGCTTGGGAAGGTAGTCAGGAAGAGCCCCAGAGGCCAGGAATTGGAGGATGTGGTATGTCAGGGATACACCTGTGAATAGCCACTATAGTCCAGCCTGGGCAATGTAGCAAGATCCTAACTCTTAAAAAAAAAACAAAAACCAATACTTATTCATTGAAGCAAACATACACACAAAGTATGCACACCTACACCATAGACACTCCGTGTACAAGGGTATGCAAGTCAGTGAGTGTGTGTTTAAAGAAAAAAAAAATCATCTATTTTCCTCCACCCAAGAAAGCCACAGCAATATTTCAGTATATTTTTTCCCAATTTTCTCACTGGCAACATTGTGCAAATGTTCACGTTTGCTACCATGTTAGCGTTAAATCAAGTTGCAATTATAATTGTGATAAAAAATGCTACCTGGGAGAAAGGCAGTTCCAGAACATCTTTGATGCCAGATTACAGGATGATCACCTAAATTAGAAGTAACGATCTCTAACATCGTTCTTTCCTTCTGAGTTTCACCCAGATGCCATTGTGAAAAGCAGCACCAATCCCTCAGCCATTCCCTGTGTCCCTGCAGTGGCTAAGCCATCGGGGTGGTTACTAGGTACCGAGTCCCCTCAGGATATTAGTGATACAGTAGGTATTAAGCCTGAAGACGGTCCCCAGAGCCATCCAGTCCTTTCCTATTTATTATTTATGACCTCAGTTTTACTTGAAGCATCTTTTTCAATTCAAGGTTGCCATGTAGAGTATTTTATAAGTCCTTGATGATGTAAGCATGCCCTTGGAAGACCTTTTCCTGAGTGGGATGAACAGACACATCCTTCTGTCTAGGGAGATGACTGTAAGGGCGAACAGGGGGCAACATTCAAAGGATGAGACGGCTTCGTGAGAACAAGAGAGGAAACAAGACGGTTCCTTCATCTCCGTATACGGCTCCTCTGCTTCTTGCCGGCCCTGTTTTCTTCTTCTTGGTCTCTCCCACAATCAATTTCTGACCCCTCCCAGTTTCTTCCTCTTGGCACTGTGACCGGCACTGCTGGCTGTGACCCTGTCTCTGTGACGATCGCCTGTCTTCAACATCAACGGCAACAATTTCTATATCCCAAAATCCTTGAAGAAGAATCCGGTCGGCCCAGCTCCTTTCTGTCTTCCCGATCTTAAGTCACAGGCAGCTTCTGAGAGACGTCTGCTCCTGCTCTGCTTAGTGTAGTGGGACATTCACGGTCACCTGGCTCAAAGGCCCACCTACACCATGGGTCCTCTCCTTTGGGATGAGCCTGTGAGAGGAGGGTCTGGCCTGAGCAGGCACCCTGGCCCATTTTTAGCACGGTCCTTCCATTGACTTCACCTGTTAAAACAGTTTAACTAAATATAAAATTCTTGAATCCCAAGCTTTTCCTCTCAGTACTCCATAGACCTTGTTTCACCATCTTCTGGCAGGAAATATTACCAAGCAGATGTCTGGGACTTTTTTTACACCTTATAAGTAACTCTGTTTTCCTGCTTGGATCCCTGTATAGCTTCTTCCTTTGTTCAGCAATTTAAAACTGATAGCAGAATGCTCCTCCATCTGGCTCTCTTTCTATGCATTTGGACTATAACATACTTAGTCCTTTAAATCCAAGAAAGTGCTCTGCTCTCACTGTTCTGGTTCTGGGATTATCCCTGGTATTTATTATTTTCTTTAGCATTTTTACTTTTGTTTTTTTTTCTAAAATGTGGAACACTATCTCAAGATTGCCCTCCACATAGGAGTTGAAATTTTACCATGATATTTACAGTCTCCAAAGTGGATTTTAATTACGTGAATGCCTCCTTACTTTTCTTGAAATCTTTTCTTATTTCACCTAACTCCATTTTTTCCCTTCTTTTCTTCCATTTCTGGCTTGTTTCTCCTATCTCATAGATGCCACATCTTCTTACGTCACACTGAAGAAGGTAAAGATTTTAAAAAATATTTTCAGGTGGCGCCTGTGGCTCAAAGGAGTAGGGTGCCAGCCCCATATGCCAGAGGTGGTGGGTTCTAACCCAGGCCTGGTCCAAAACTGCAAAAACAAAATAAAACAAAACAAAAACATTTCCTCTATTTCTTCCAATAATCACCTTACAGGTCTGCTCTCCCTCTGAGACTCAGGACAATGGGTCCTTAACTTTATGGTGGAATTTTTTTCCAGTGGTTACATATTGTTTTTCTGCACATAAACCCTTAGATGAAATAAAATGTAATATTTATTATCAATAACTGCTATCTATCAACAAGTAATATATTCCCTTTTACTTTTTAATATTATATTGGTATAATATTTCAGGGATAGAAATAACTCATTTTTTTAAACTTCCTATAGTAGCAAATTATGTCATGCAATGAATCCATTCTTAGAAAAGTCTGGACAAAAGCAAAAAATACAAAATATATACAATTGTTTAAAGAAAAACTTCCATGAAATAGAAAATATACTGTAGTTGCTATTTCTAATTATGAAGAAGAAAAAAATCACTTAAGGTTTTTTATAGTGGTTGGGCACAGTGACTCATGCCTGTAATCCTAGCATTCTGGGCAGCCAAGACAGGAGGATCACATGAATTCAGGAGTTTGAGACTAGCCTGAGCAATGAGTAAGACCCCCATCTCTACTAAAAAAAAAAAAAAAGAAAGAAAGAAAGAAGAAAAGAAAAAGAAAAAAATAGAAACACTAGCTGGCATTGTGGTGGGCATTTGTAGTCCCAGCTACTCAGGAGACTGAGGCAGGAGGATTCCTTGAACCCAGGAGTTTGAGGTTACTGTGAGCTCGGCTGACTGCAGAGCATTCTAGCCTGTGAAATGAAAAAAGACTTCACATGACCATCTTTTCTCAGAATTGTTCTTCTTCCAACTGAAAAATGTAAAGGGAAGAGTTTATTGCCTTCTACTTCGGTCTCTGTCTTCTTAAGCAATGGTCAAATCTCCTCAGGCAACACACTCAAAGAACAAAATCAGGGGTCAACGGCCAGTCCGATTTTAAGTTTCTGACAGGTTCTGTGATACGGTTCTTCTTCTCTCAGCCCGCATTTCCTTCTACCCCATCTCTTGCTTGTCCTATCAATGAACCACCGTGACGTAGTAAAATGACAATTCCTGGCATGTTGGTAGGGTCCACCCTGCGTTCACCTCCCCTCCTGCAGCAGACTCGCAGAAGAGCACCTTGGGGGCCTAATCCCACATCGCCCACGTCCTGTCTACTTACGGAGTTATCATTAGATTCTCC
This sequence comes from Galago senegalensis, assembly GCA_963575145.1. Lineage (NCBI taxonomy): Eukaryota > Metazoa > Chordata > Mammalia > Primates > Galagidae > Galago > Galago senegalensis. Next base: position 32,728 of record CAUYTI010027814.1, read on the forward strand.
ACGTTTGTGCAGCAAGGCAGGTGCCTGTGAGGGGAGAAGGGATACAATAGCCTTGGGACCAAAACAACTGTGTAGTGGGGAGGGCAGCTCACTTTTCTGGGGGGACCAGACCATGTGAACTGGTGGAATGGGCAGACGATGGGAAGGGTGAGGAGGCTCCGCGGGTGGTGAGGCCTGCATGGGCTGACCGCAGCCTTCCCACTAGTTAGTTCTCTTTCATGTTGGAGGACCCTCTCCCCAAATCGGACAACAGGCTAAAGTCCAATCCTACTTTTTAGTAGTTATTTTTCAGGGATTTCTAGACATTATAATGGGCAGTTAGGTGGGCTGATGCGAGGCCACAAACAGATACCACTTTAAATGTGAAGTCCCAGAGGCACTTTCCACATTCCCCTTTATGTATAGCTCCAAACCAGACATGGCATGTTTTTACGGCAGTAGTTTTCAACCAAGAGCCATTCTCCCCCTCCCCCTAAAAACATCTGGCACTGTCTTTATTGTCACAACTGGGGCGCTACAAGGTAGACGCCAGAGATGCTGTTATTTATTATACCTAAAGCGCATGAAAGGGCCTCCCACAACAAAGAATGATCTGGTCCAAAATGTCAGTATTGCCAAGGCTGAGAAATCCGGCTTTATGGCAATGTTCTAATTCAAACTGAAGCTCCGTGGGAGAACTATTTAAGAGGCGTCTTTACCCCTCTCCTGACTACCCACATCAGCACCATGCTCATTAACTGAATGCCCCACTTCCCTTAACTCATGTTGATTAGGAGACACAAATTCTTCTCCAGCTTAAATGGGAAAGGACAGCTTGGTCTCCCACCCCTACTGCAGATGATGCAGTGGAGCAAAGATTCAGCCACTAACATCTCATCCTGAAAAGCCCCCAGTCCACCAGCAATAATGGCTGGGCTGGTCCCATTCAAAAGCAGGAGACAGCTGGGTGATCCTAGTGGGAAACTGGAGAGAAATGGCCACATTCTGTTTGATCAAATGAAGTTGAACAAATACTGAAAGGATTCTCTAAAACTCATCCTCAAAATCCCAGCAGTAGCTATAAACCACCAGGAAGCAATAGGAGTCAGAGACTCTGGGTTGAGTGGATGAAGAATTGGTGTCCTGGAATTGGCTAAATTTATGAAAATGTTCCAGGACATTCATCCAGGTTATTTATATATTTTACAGAAGTGGCTTCAGGGATGAGGTGCTTACTAATGCTCTTCAAATATTTTTCCAAATTAAAACCTTTTTAGGCTTGGTGCAAGCCACATACACCAAGGGTGGCAGGTTCAAACCTGGCTCGGGCCAACTAAACAACTGCAACAAAAAAAATAGCCAGGCATTGTGGCAGGCACCTGTAGTCCCAGCTACTTGGGAGGCTAAGGCAAGAGAATCGCTTAAGTCCAAGAGTTTGAGGTTGCTGTGGGCTGAGACACTACAACACTCTATCGATGGCAACATGGAGTAGGGCACCAGCTCCATATGCCGAAGGTGGTGATTTCAAACCCAACCACAGCCAAAAACAAACTGCCAAAAAAAAAAAAAAAATGTGATGATTAGTAGGTTTGAATCAGAAACTCAGCACATTAAGAGAGCCAAACCTGCTAGTCATCACACTCCAGTGGCCAGTGATAGCTAGTGGCTGGACCGGATGTGCACATGCCCTAATCCCCTGTGGAGCAGCTGAGAGTTAGGGAGCTGGCTGCTAATTGAGTAACTGCTGGAATTAATCCTGAGCACCCCCAAGCTACTCCTCCAGGCTCTGTAAATGAGAGTTCAGGGGGTCATGCTATTGGTTGCAAAGCTTTTAGCATATTGCATATTTTCTGTTCTTGGTTCAGTTTGGAATGTTGTTTTGTGGGTGTGTTTATTGCTTGGCCTGCTATTCACAGGGATTCTTCCCCATCTCACCCCTGAATTTTCAATCAAAACCTTTTCTATACAAGGATATCTCATGCCAATACAGTGTAAGGAAAGACCCACCCACATATGCAAGCCAGCAAGAGTGTCCCTCAAAGCAGCTTCTGTTATAAAAGGCTAATCTGTACCTGACAGGTGATGTGTGAGCAGAGCTATTTATACACCAAGCCACTGGCTCACCCTCCCCCACTCTTTTCCCTTCTCCAACCACAGGAATTCCAGCCACTATCCACAGAATCAAGTATGAAAGAAAGACAGGTTTTTTATATGTAGCTACTATCATGTTTTAATGTTAGAAAATAGCAAGAAAAGGTCACCAGGTTTCCCAGTCCTGAGCCCCACAGTATCACAGCTCAGTGGGTTAGAGCAATAGGTACATAATTAACTTTACAATACTGTACAGTACTACCAAGTCCTTCCACATAGATCAACTGACTCAAGCATCACGGAACACAGTATTGCAGGCACCATCTTCTATTTGGCAGATGAGGAATTAGAGCCTGACACAGCCAGGCTCAGGTGTCCAGGTAGAAGAGGTGCTGGTACCAGAGGTCCTGTAATGCGGAGCTCCCTATAGGAGAACAGCCTTCTCAGGGTTAGAAGTCCTTCCCTTCACTGGCTCTGCCTCAGAGAGGACTCTGCGCTCCTCCCTAGAACCCCAATGCAGCTGAGCAAGTCTACAAAAAGCAGGAGTCTAGTTAGTAGAAAGGCAAGTAACTATGGATCCAACGCCAAACCTCTACCAAGGAGTGACTTCCAGCCGTGCATCCCACTAGTAACCTATCTGTGGGATGGAAAGAGACGAAGACAATCTAGAGGGCTTTGTAGATAGCCAGAAAGTTAGACATGGGACTTACAATTCTACGGTATCTTAGAACCGATGTTGTGGATAAATCTAGACCCTATATACCTAGGTTTTCTCTGGGAATTCTATTACAGAAAATCCCAAATCCAAAATTCTCCAACATTCAAAGCCTTCTGAACACCAACATGATGCCACCTGTGGAAAATTCCACATCTGACTTCATGTGATGAGTCACAGTCAAAACTTTATGAACAAAATTATTAAAAATATCATGTACAATTACCTTTCAGTTATGTTTATAAAGAGTTCATGTATAAAACATAAATGAATTTCATGTTTAGACTTGGGTCCCATCCCCAAGATATCTCATGTATATGCAAATATTCTAAAATATAGAATCAGCGCCGGTAGCTCAGTGGGTGGTGTCCCAGCCACATACACCCAGGCTGGTGGGTTTGAAACTAGCCTAGGCCTGCTAAACAACAATGACAACTGCAACAAAAAAATAGCTGGGCATTGTGGTAGGCGCCTGTAGTCCCAGCTACTTGGGAGGCTGAGACAAGAGAATCACTTAAGCCCGAGAGTTTGAGGTTGCTGTGAGCTGTGACACCACTGCATTTTACTGTGGGTGACGTAGTGCGACTCTGTCTTTAAAAAAAAAAAAAATTCTAAAATATAAAAGAATTTGAAATTTGACACTCTTCTCATCCCCAGCATTTCACTTGAGGGATATTCAACATGCACAGGAAGTAGGGGACTTGTGCAGGATTGTTTTATAAAAAGGGTATTAATGAAATACACAAAACATAACAAAATGCTAAGAAAAATGTATAAATCCCTACTCCATACAGTGTAAATAACCATCTCTTCATGTCTTCAAGTAACCGAAGTTAAACACAGCAGGGGTGTGTAAATCCACCAGGTAGCAGTGCGGTGACACAGGATAAAGTCTGAAAAGAAGAATCCTCAGGCCTCACGTGAGCCAACAGAACCAGGAAGGGGCTAGAGGCTGGCACTATGGGTGCCGGCTCAGCAATTCCAAGAAGAGAGTCTCAAAGAGCAGTCAGCAAATACAGGTCCAATTACCCCAGTGTGGGGCAGCCAGCAGGTGTTATAAGATATTCTTCCACTTTATAGGGTAGCCTGACAACCCCGGTTTCCCCACTGGCTTCCCCTCCGCCTCCCACCTCCCACAGTGACCTTGGGAACCAGTGAGTATTCTGCATCGTGGCCCCACACCAAGCTACCAGATGCCAGCAGGCTGAGTCAAGCTAGGCCTTCTATTGTGCCCAATCGGAGTCAGGATTGATTTCTTAGAAATTTAACAAAATTCAGTGAAACCAAATCAGACTTATGATTTTCCTTAGAGAAGCAGCCAGGGATATCATAGAAAATACCTAAACCATATTTTATTCAGTAGCTTCACTAGCCTGGCTACAGAACCTTTTTAAGATCCTAATTTAAAGTAATGATGACAGAGCTAGATTGGGGGAGTGGGGTGGGACTTGAAAACACCTATAGGTCCACTATATACAAATGGTGAGGATGCCACTCACCTGCCTGCCCCAGCAAGATGCCCAGGAACAGGATGGAGATGCTCTTACAGAAAACTACAGGTTGTCTATTCGTCTCAGATACAAACACGTTTAAACCATGGAAAAACCATCTCCAACAGAAGACATATCTGAGGATGCAATTTTTTCAGACACCCATCTCCCAGGGAGATGACACAAATGCTATTTCAAACAGGAGCAACCATGAGGGGCCTCCAAGACACTCACAAATCTAGCGTAGGAGAAAGACCCGACCAACTATATTCAACAAACAACAGATGGAAAGGAAATAAAGAATCCGTATTTGGCTCAGCAATAGAATATGAATCCAAGTCTCATTATTAAAGTGTAAATATTGTCCTTAAGAAGTTGTCCCTTTCTCCACATTGCCCTCTAGGATGCTTCCTTCCTTCCCTATTCCACAATTATCAAAGGCTAGTGCTAGGACATTTCTAATGGCTTAATCTTTCTGATTATATCATAAATATTTGCCTTCACTCTCCAACTCCTGCACAGAAAACTCAAGCAGTCACTTACTTCTCTGTTCCGCCATTGACCTCTGCAGAGAGGAGGCATTCTGCACATGGTGCTACAGGAAACATAAGGTTTCCTTTCTGCATGTGGTGTTTAAAGGAAACACTCTAATATGGAGCCTGGAGAAGACCCCACTTTTTGGACTACTCAAGTGCTTACCAGAATTTTTCTACTTAAGTCATAGTATCCTACAGTTCAAGGTCAGAGCCAAAAGAGACCTTTTTAATCACAAGTTACTTTAGAAATGACTAATTGGTGCCCAGAAACAGAAAGTGACATTCCCAAGGCCATGAAATGAAGAGAAAACCCAGGACTAGAATCTTGAGCCACTGAGAAAGTGAATAATGTCACAGAATGCAGAGCTAAAAAGAGGAGCCCCCTCCCCGCCAGGAGAGCAGAGGGAAACAACATATATTAATATTTTGCATCTTGTTCCCACTGAAAAATTAGCCTGTGTAATCAGATGCACTTCCTAAGCTAAATGCTTTCCAGTTCATTGTTTTGCTTGAAAATGATTAAAATATTCAAAAATAATTATGCATTTCCATTTCCAAAATGGATTTCACTATAAAAGACTCAGTATATTAATAAACACATACAAATGTCACTCTATGAAAAACATATTTTCTGTAAATAACCTTTGAATTAGAGACAGACGCTGTGGGCTTTCAGATTCTAAAGTGTTTTTGTTTTAAAAGGCCTGGGCACATCTGAAACCAGGCTGGTGGCTAATTGCTCTTTCCTTCTACACCACACACATTTGAAGCTTGGAGCTTCCCTTGGGATCGCATGTTACTGGAAAGCACCTTGTAATCACTGCCTTTGGGTCCTGAATCTGTCCTGTCAATAAAGATCATCCCACCCTTGCTTGCCACTAAGCAATTCCCATACTGACTTCATGAGAAGACAGGAAGCAGTGTTACCCGCAGCCTGCGTGGATGCATCTCACCAGATTCAAATTTAACAAGTATGGGCTGAGCGCCTATTGAGGGTCAGACCCTGTGAGAGGCATTTTCATGTGGCTTTTCTCTCCTTATCCCAGAAGCAGGTGGGTAAGTCAGAGATCAACAATAGTTCCCATCCTGCAGGGAACTGTCCTTAGTATTTTAAATACATTAACAAATTTATGATCATGTCATTATCTCCATTTAACAAATGAAACAACCAAGGCTCAGCCTTAGCATGGGGTAGAGTAGGAATCCAGACCCAGGTGGCTTGAGTCTGCACCCTAGGCTTCTGCTGGGCTATCTTACCTTTCTGTATTTCGTAAGAGAGCCTATCTACTGCTGTAGTGGAGTTCCTCCTCCTCTTGAACAATGCTGGGGATCAGTTGAAGCCCACAGAGTTTATTTAAAAAGTGGGGGCCGCCATTTTTTCAGGTTCACGCAACACTTTGAAATAGACTCTTCTGCTATCACATACTCTTTAATTACCATAGTTCATATATACAGTCATGTCCCGCATAACAATTCAATGACAGACCATGTATATGAAGAGATTGTAATATTGCATTATAATATAACATGAGATTATAACATTGCATTTTTTACTGAACCTTTCCTATGTTTAAATGTGTTTAGATATACAAAGACTTACCACTGTGTTAGAACTATCTACAATACTCAGTACAGTAACATGCTGCAGAGGTTGTAGCCTAGGAGCAATAGACCACACCACACAGCCTAGAGCAGCGGTTCTCAACCTGTGGGTCCCAAGCCCTTTGTAACAATGAAAATACATCCTGCATATCAGATATTTACATTAAAATTCATAACAGTAGCAAAATTACAGTTATAAAGTAGCAATGAAAATAATTTTATGGTTGGGGGTCACTACAACATGAGGAACTGAATTAAAGGGTCGTGGCATTAGGAGACATCAGGAAGGTTGAGAACCACTGGCCTAGTGTGTAGTAACCATGTAAGTTTGTGTAAGCACAGTCTGTAATGCTCACACAGTGATGAAATTGCCTAACAATGCAGTTCTCAGAATGTGTCTGTGTCTAATCAATGAGTGACTGTAATTGGCAAATAGGACAACATCCTTACAAAATAGAGATTGTGACTGTTGATGTGCAGTTTTTTCTCGTAGAACATGAATACTCTGAACAGCTGAACAGAGTTCACTATTGGAACTGACTAGATAACTGTACCAGATACTAATTCATCACACCCATTTTTCCTATTGGCTTAGCTGGATCACATGCTTTGTCTTAGATGCACAAAAGACACAGTTCTTAAAGGATCCAGACCCATTTGTCTTGGTCATCATTCAAGTGTGTGTCAAGTCCACAGATGCTTCTCCAACCCCTCTGCTCTTATCCCCAGAACTCAGAAGTCCCCATCCTATTGGCCCTTTTTTGTTGAGTCACCTTCACCTTGTAGCTAAGACTAATATGTACTTACTAGAATATTTATGTCCTAGGAATTCAACATGACTTTCCAATGGAGACAAGATTCTTATAGGATTTCAATAGAGCTTTCTATAGTTTTTCTTAGTGCTCTGGACAAAGTACTATAGCTTTTGAGTGATCTAGCCAGCTCCATTTTTTCCATAAATCCTATTATTTTTGTGTGCAATTTTATAGAACCTGAGGTTTTTCAAGTTTGTATATCCCGCATCACAGCAGAAACACTTAAATTGGCAGCACAACCAAACCAGAAAGATTAACTTTATCCAGTTTCCTCAAAACTCATGCTTCTTCTTCAATACTGACTTGCTGTGAAAACAAAACAAATTACTTACTGCCTTGACCCATGCTTATTTATATATGTCTTAGACTTTTAAACAGCAAACAACAGACTCTAGCTAATAGACAAGCAGAAAAGAAATTTGTTAAAGGACATTGACTCACAGACTACCTGGGTGGGCCAGGAAATCAGTCTAGGAGACAATTCCTTCCCCAGACCACTCCAGTTTACCCTACTTCTGGTGTCACTGCCAGGGGCAGTGTGGCTTGCATGGTAGAACTCCATCCATACCGTCTGGACGGTCTTCACAATCCCCCTTGCCAGAAACAGTTCTGTGGGATGCCCTCTTGCTCTTGCCACTCTCTTCTGAATCCGAGTTACTTCTTGGGTGCATCTGAGGAGAGAGCCTGGGGCACCCTCTGGGACCAGCTGCAAGGGAGGCCCAAAAAGTGACTTTCAGACTTCCATTTTGCGGCAGCAAAGTACATAAGGCTAGAAATTCCCTAAAGGCCAGAAGAATGTTCAGAAGGCACTGGATAGAATATGGAGCAAATTTTATACAGGCCTTGGCAAATACTGATCTCTTGGTACTAGGATGATGCCCTACCAAGCTTCTTCCCCACAGCAAGCTGAGCCCATTCCTTACAGCCCACTTGATTCAATGTTCTGTCTGACATGCATTGGCTTAACGGCACACATCGTCATTGTAACAAAACCTGATCTTATATACTGACCACCACTTGGAACCTGCCCAATCTTCCAAAGCTGTGTTGTTTTTTTCTTGTAGAGACAGAGTCTCACTTTATTGCCCTCAGTAGAGTGCCATGGCGTCGCATAGCTCACAGCAACCTTCAACTCCCGGGCTTAGGCAATTCTCTTGCCTCAGCCTCCCGAGCAGCTGGGACCACAGATTCATGCCAAAATGCCAGCTATTTTTTGTTGCAGTTTGGCCAGAGCAGGGTTTGAGCCTGCCACCCTTGGTGTACGGGGCCAGTGCCCTGCCCACTGAGCCACAGGAGCCACCCCCAAAGCTATTAATGAGTGATGCTCCCAAGGGTAATATGTTCCCATGAGCACATAGGGATTATGACAATCCCCCAAACACATGGAGACTGACAGCACCACACCTGTTACCTGGGGCATCAGGAGCTCTTCATTCCTACAGACTGCAGGGTATGTCCCATTTCCAGCTCACTAATTATCCTGTCACACATTTTTCTCATTCAGGAAAGGATATCCAAATGCAAACAAATCCGCTCCAATTAACACAAAAGTATACATCATTGCAAACATTGGTATTAGCACTGGTAACAGATTAGGGGTAATGTTCCTCACAACAGATCCTTCCACTCCAGCATATTAACTCATAGGCTACACTGTGCATTTTCTATTGAAATTATCTTTCTGTCAATATGTTAATTCCACTATCTAAGTGAGAACTTTAGACACGTTAGGATAATTTGCATGTGTAATGTTTAACTACCGCTATATTCCTCCAGCAAACTCTTTAATTATCTATTTCCAAGCTACTGCTTAGCAGCTGAGCCTGACTTCAATCTTCAAATGACACTCAAGTATTATGTGGTCCAGCTCAGGGCAACCTCCCAGCTTCCTTGTGCCACTCACTCTTGTGTGTCCTGACCACAGGGCCTTCTTCCTGTTCCTCCTGCTACAAGGCACCCTGCTTCTCCCCTCACCAGTTTGTGTATACTTTCCCTCCACCTAAGCATCATAGCCTGGGAGAATTTTCCCAATGACCAGTCCCTGCCCCACCCAGTGTGTTCTACACAAGTAGAACACACGTAGACACACGTCTCTCCCTCCTGATACTCCTGGTTGCTGTACTCCTGCAGATACAGGTGTGAATCCCTGACGAGTACCTCTCTTTGCTCCTAAGCTCTGTAAGCTCCACCAGAGAAGGAACCACATCTCTTTTTGCTCACTCCTGCATTCCAAGTACAAATAGGGTTTCTTGCCCATGCTAAATACTAAAAAACCATCTGATGTATAAAAGCGTGAATTCACACATTCACAGTGACTGACCCCACCCATTTGGTATTTATTTATTTGTTTAACTTAGAGTTTCCAAGTCTTTGACCTTTCTCCTAAAGGTAAAAATGTTCCTACTTCCCAAATAGGGAAACTGAAGCAGTGATAACAGATAACTTGCTGGTAATATCGCATCGCTAGCACATGGTAGAGATGGCTGGGGTCTGGGCTATAGCCGACTGCCTTCATTAGCACCCATCCTGTGGGCACACCATTCGCTACCAGTGTTCAGAGGAACATGCAGGAGACAGCCCAGGGAACTCACGTGTACATCTCCAAACCTACAGGGAGAGCAGAATCCTGCCTTTCCTTTATTTAAAAAAATGGTGTTGCCATTCTTAATCTGCTAAGAGCCCAAAGGAAGACAAGACGGTGAGGGAAAGCCTGATGATGGCAACAAGGATGAGTAAGTGGTGGGTTGCCACTGGGCACTATCTTAAACACTGTATGTGTGCTAGTCCACTTAATCCTCAAAACCCCCCATGCAATAGGTATTTCTATGAATCCCTATTTTACAGATGAGGAAAGCAAAGCACAGAGCTGTGACCTCAGTCATTCAGTCAATGGGTCTATAGTGAAATGACCAGCACACAAATCCAAGCAGCCCCACACCAAAGCCTGTGCTGCCAACCTCGGAATGTGACCTCCAAGAGATGGCACACATACCATGGGGGCACCTGCCTCTTCCAGCGGAGTCTGAGCTGGGGGCTGAGCAGACCCCGGCAGGAAAGGGAATAAAGCACGCACCAAAGGAAAGAAGAAATGAAGGTGCATGTCCAGGGAATAGAAAGACGTGTAGGGAGTCTGCCTGCTGTGGGGGAGAGAGCTGTGCGCTAAGCGGGGAAGGGACATCTGTGTGGGAAGCAGAATGACAGTGAAAATTGCCTTTGTTTTTAAACTGTGTCTTGATTCATCATGGGGGTGAAGGGCACGCTGGAAGGAAGCAGCAGCTGAAGGTGAAATTGACCACAGAAGGAAGGTGAAGGCTGAGGATGTACGTGAGAGGTACACAACAGGGTGAGAGAAAGAGCCCGCGCAATTAACGTTTAACAGGAGGAACTGACAGAATCAGGGACCAAAATGAGCATACTAGGTGAGAAAGGAAGAAATTTCCAGAGTAACCCCAAGGTTTCTGCCCTGGTGCCTCTCCCCAGGATAGGGAAGAGTTGGGTGTGGGCTTAGAGGAACAAGAGAGTAGACAGTGGGTTCTGTCTGGGGGCAGCTGAGTGGCTGTTAAGGGGGCTGCAGCTGACTCCAGCAGGCAGTTGGAAATAGAGCAGAACAGCCAGCATCTCTCCAAGGGGAGCAGACAGATGGCTTGATCACCTGGACCAGCACCACTCAAAGGAACGCTCTGTCGCGATAGAAAAGTTCTTTATCTGCACAGTCCAATATGATCAGTCCGTTACCTACATGTGCCCACTGAAATGTGGCTCCTGCAATTAGGAAACTGTATTTGTAATACTGAGATAGGGAAAAATCCAACTTTTTTCTTCTGAGTTCACACAGGGGTTTTTATAGAGGCTGCATTGTTCCATAGGCAGGCATGACCAATGATCACATCACCATCGGCTCTCAGCTCCACCTTCACTCTCTCTACCATTCCAGAAGTGGGAGTGATGAGGCTGAGGCTGAAAGTTCCAACCCTCTTACCATCTTACCACCCAGTTGGTTCCTCTGACAACCAGCCCATACCCTGAGGCTATGCAGAAGCCCACCAAGAGTTGCCTCTTTAGAACAAAAAGTACTCCTTAGCACCCAGGAAATTCCAAGGGATTCAGGAGCTGTGAGTTAGAAGGTCAAAGACAGAATACCAGAACAAAAGATTCTCCTAGCACCCCTGTCAAAAAGAGTTTTAGCCAGAAACTGGGGGCCCAGAACTAGGAGGCAGAGGCCCAATACCTATTTCACAGTACCTCACAATGTCACAATAATTTTACGGAATGTTAATTAATTTAAATTTCAATAGCTACCTGTGATTAATAGCTACTGTATTGGCTAGCACAGATTCAGAAAATAGAAGCTGCTCTCTAATATTAGAAACTCAAGGCTGCTCACTATAGGTTGTAGAGATGGGAAGGGATCTTAGGGTTTATCTGGCATATTAATAATCCCCTCATCTCACAAATGAGAAAACTAGGACAAACAGAAGTGACTTGCATGAAGTCACTGCAGCAAGAGGGGTAAGACGGACTAGAACCCTGGTCCTCCGCTTCTGCTCTAATGTCCTTTCCACTTCATAGGCTACTTCTGTTACTGATGCAAAAAATAGCTGTAATTTGGTTTAATTATGGTATGTGGATCGATACAGCTTATGGGCAAAACCAACTAAAGATCACACACACCCCCTGCTGAGCTAGGCATCCCCAGTGCCCATCAGGTAAATAACATCAGTCATCTTAGCTGCCAACAACAGAACTCAGTCTAGTTAGTTTAACCATGAAAGGAATTTACTAAGGACAAGTAGGCAACTTGAACCACCTCTAAGGGAGCCTTAGAGTCATCACCACCACTCCAATGGGGACCTACCACATCTGTCACTGGGCTGCAGGAAAGCTGGTCCCATCAATGGTGCTGGGTATGCTGGGTATGGGTCTCCATCCTAGGACCTCTGCCTCTCCAAGCTGGGTGTCACTGCTGCCACACTCACTGGTGCATTCTACATCCCACCTCTGCCCACCTGTCATCCTCTTCAGGGCCTAAATCTTAGGTGCCGGGGATCTAAGACCATTGCTGCAAGGACAGACAGTTTCTGGCTTCTACCAGACACGGTAACTCCACAAGGCAAAAGAAGAGATTTCAAAACCGGGCGACAATGACAGTGAATGAATGACCTATAGAGCAAATAACCTATCTGCACTGGCCTAAGACCACAGATCTCATAGCCCATCTGCTGAGAAGCATCCCAGAGTGTCTCACATTTAAAACTATGTCTCTGCATTGCAAACAGCTCAGTTAAGTCACCAGGGGCTCTTTTTAATTATTTTAAAAAGATACATTTATTCACAGGAACATCTGTTTTGATAGAAGGTATGTATGGTGGGAATTAAATTATGCATTTCAGCTCTCAAGTGTGGAAGTTTGCTTTCAGATTGTTTTGTTTTTCTTTTTAAATCTGGATTTTCTAATTAACAAACCCAAATATACCACAGCCACAAAGATGAATAATTCTAACAACGTTTCCTCAAACGTGGCAAACAGCAGGATCAGAGAAGGAGTAGATCTGAGATATCTTCTAAGATAATTAATAAAATGTGTTCCTTCCATCCAAAAAAGTCTACAGAAGAATGAGAAAGACTGTAGGCCACACCTAGTATTTGAGTCTGACAAAGAGTGTTGTCTTCAACATTCACAGTGACTGTGATGGGGAAAGCCTGGGAAGTCATTCATTCGGTTTTGGACCAGAAAAGGGAGAATACACCAACATACTATGCAAGAGATTTCATGGGTGAGCCATAGGGAGCTCTGCCCCAGGCGGCCTCAGGGGAACCAGTGCAATGGATTTGGGAGGCTCTGGACCTGCAGGTGCTGATATGAGGCCCTAGCTCCATCCACTTTGAGCAAATGAACCAGACTTACTCCATCTTGTTAAGAGCTTACAGCCCCCTACTTGCTATTTTAACAAAAATAGCCCCTTGAGCAAGCAGTGACCCTGTAAAAACAAGAAGGAAATTTAGCTGAGAGCTGCAAAATCCTGTGACAGCTGACAAAAATCCTTGTGAAAACCACAAGTCTGTCTGGTCTGCCTGTGCGCAGTTCCTAGTCCCCCCCTTGTAATCCCTCTCCCCATAGCTCTAACCTTGCAGACATCAGCTTCTGTAAAATTCTGCTTACGCTCTGGCTTCCCACCCTCTGCTTAAAGTGCAATATTAAAAATTTTGCACCCATACTTCAAAGGGGTCAAGAGACTTTGTGGCATGAGCCTGCTCTTGACTGGCCGACCCAATAAAGGACACTTGCTTAATTCAGACTCAGTGTGCTGGTGTTTCTCTCGCGGTGGGTACAACACTGACACCCACAGGGAGCAGGTGCAAAGACAGAGTGCTGAGGGCTGAGAACCAGGCCTTCAGAGGCCTCAGTCGCTGCTGGTCAAGAACCAGAGGAGAACCTGGGAAGGGGCTGAAGCCTGGGCTTGCTGAGAGGCCAGAGACAAAACGGGTACCTACTGCTCTAGGATAGCTGCAAAGCTCTGTTCCACCTGCACTGCCCAGCCCGGCCCAGCTCTCCCCAGCTGCCCACACTTCCGAGAGAGCCTGCTGCCATGATCCACTGTCATGTGACTGCCTTCAAGTTAATGTCCATGCATATCACCACATCTCTTACCAGACAACAACCAAGCAGAAAGAAACTGAAGGATACTTTGGTGCCATTGTTACTCCGCACAGTCAGTAGCTTACAGAACGGCTGGCTGAGAAACCTTCCTATATAGTAGGACAGACCTGGACCAACTGGGCTCCAGCATGCAGCAGAGGAGCCCAGTAACAGCTGAGGTTCAAAAATCCCAGCTCCACCGAACTTCCAGGTCAGCATGTGAGAGTGACTTTGGAAAATGTAAATCAGCTTATGCCACTCCCCTCCCTAAAAGGGCTCATGATGTGGTCATAGTCTGGCTATTCTCTCCCCTTCCAGCCACACCATGGTCTCCTAGCTCCTCTGCTCACCAACCTGGGCTTCCCTTTTCTTGCAAGCCCTTCCAGCCCAGGGGCTGGGGCTTGTTCCTCTGCCTGGCATGGTCCAGTCCTAGCCCTGCCCCTGGCTCCCTCTTCCTCCTCCCTCCAAGCTCAGCTCAGCAGTACCCGCTCCCTCAGTGAGGGCCTTCCAGTCATCCCTGGCAAAGCAGCATTCACACCTGCACCCTCTCTCACGTCATGGGAATTATAGAACTCACTTATTTGATTTCTTTTATATTTCTCTCATTTAAAAAAATTTTATTGTGGTAAGAACATTTAACATGAGATCTACCCTCTGAACAGATTTTTCAGTGGATAATATAAAATTGTTAACTGTAGATTCCATGTTGTACAGCAGCTCTCTAGAACCTACTCGCCTTGATACCTGTTGACTGGGAACTCCTCCGTCCCTTACCTCCTGGCAACCACCCGTCCATGAGTTTGACCATTTCAAATGCCTCATAGAAGCAGCAGGCTCACGCATGTCATCACACGCTGCTTTCTCTCTCTTCCCCCATCGGGGAGCGAGCTAGGAGAGGATGGGGACATTGTCCAGCTTGTTACTGCTTTGATTCTGGCACCTAGAATAGTGCTCAGGTCACTTAATTTGTTTCTTAAGTAAATGCACTAAATGAAAAGTATATGGTTACTAAGACCTTTATATTTTTGAAAATTAAAGGTTTATTCATCCAAACATCTTCCAGGGCCCCCCAGGTATTAGATGCTATGGGGAATACGCAGATGAATCAGGCACTGTTCACCATTGGGGAGGGGATGTGTGACACGCAGCAGGAACCTGCTACATTTAAAGCCATGAGTTCCAAACTTTGCTGAGCAGAAAGTCACCTGAGGTGACTGGCAATTATACTGTTTTCTGCTACAGCACAATCTCTGGAAGTGGAGTTTGGAATCTAAATGTCCCAGCAGCTCCCAGGACCCAGGAAGTTTGGAAGGTAGTGGTGCTCAGGGAGATAGAGGATGGGTGTGTGAAGCCAGGAAGCAGCCCACATCTGAGCTGGCCCTGAGGGGGCAGGACCTGGGCGTGCACTCATGGGAAGTGTGAGCACACTAGCACAGGGAATGCAGGTGCAGAGGACAGATGCCAGGACATCCTGAAGGAAAAAAAAAGGAGGGGGGGCTCGGTGCCTGTGCCCAATGGTTAGGGGACCGGCCATATACACTGGGGCTGGTGGGTTCAAACCTGGCCCAGGCCTGCTAAACAATGACAACTGCAACCAAAAAATAGCCAGACAATGTGGCGGGCACCTGTAGTCCCAGCTACTTGGGAGGCTGAGCAAGAGAATCGCTTAAGCCCGAGAGTTAGAGGTTGCAGTGAGTTGTGACGCCAGAGCACTCTACCCAGGGTGACATAGTGAGACTCTGTCTCAAGAAAAGATAAATAAACAAATAAATAAATAAAAGATGCCAGGACATGGTGAAACAGGGATAAAAAATAACACTGGGTCCTCTATAGCAGTGGCCCAGGGCAATAACGGTGAGTTGAGAATGAAAGGTAGCCCATGATCCACCGTGGTGGGCTCAGGACATGGGGGACAGTCCAGTTCTCGGGATAGAGACACAGCATCAGAGCTGGGCTTCTGGTGGCCACAGGCAAAGTATATAAAAAGGGAGGAGGGTAGCAGGAGGGGCTCCTACAACTTTCTGGGAGAGGAAACTGAGGACAGTAACCGCTAACACCTGCACAGAAAGCTACTGCCTTAAAACACTTTTTATGTATTTTACCCCATGTGAACCTTGCAAGCAACTTTGAGCCAGGAATTATGATTTCCACTTTACAGATGAGTAGTTAAGGTGTCAGAAAGGTTAGGTGAGTTACCTACAGTCACACGGCTAGGAGGAGACTGAACCAAGACTCAAACCCTGACTCCAGAGGTGAAGTGGGAACTGGGGGGAGTGGGCAGGTAAAACTCACCTTTACTGAGGCCCCATGGTTTCTAGGTACACATCTGAAGGATTAGCATGTATTATTGAACCTCACAGTAGCTCTGTGTAGTAAGAAGCCCAGTTCACAGACAAAAGTGCATATTTTTTCTCCAGAAAGGAAAGGGTGGATGGGAGAGAAGTGAAGGAGCCAGAGTCAAGGAAAATGCCTGGGCTCAGGGCAATGACGCAGGGGGTCCCAGGCCCCCAGAAGCGAGCTGACGTCTCTTCAGCACCTGCCTGCGTTTTCATTAACTGCCTCCATGCGTGGGGCCTGTTTTGGTACCTGGCTTGCCTCACTCACACCTTTTTCACTTTTCATTTAAAAGACTGTATTATAGGGAACACCACACAGATCATTAGCTTCTGGTTTTCATGTACCAGAAGTGGAATTAAAGAGAGTTTTAAAACTATGATACTGCAGTCACTTCAAAGGAGAGAAGTTTGAAGCAGGCAGGAATAAAAGAGACTTGGGGACCCCTCCCAGATGTCTCATCTCCCTTCTGGTTGCCACTAAGAGACGATCAGCAGTGCCTAATTAGGGCCACAATCACATAGACTTTAGACGCCTTTGGGTGGTAGCAGTGTTTAAAGAAGCTAGTTCATTTTTCCACCACTATTAAAAATTGTTTTCTTAGATAAACAGCAGTTGGCTTCTTTGTTACACTTTAAAATAACGAAATTTAAAATCCTGTGTAATGAGACAAGTATTTTGCCTTTGAGGGATCATCTCTGTATGTTTAAAAATCTATACATAATGGCCTTATCCTTCTTTCTCGGGGGACCCAGACCACGTATGTGCTTTAGCTATTTTTAAGCTGCTAGACTGAATACATTATACTAATTATTTCCCCATTTCTGTCTGTGTCTTACTCCCAGGATCAAATACACACACCTTTCCAGCTGTTTCCGGAGCAGCTCAGAGCTCAAACAGATATCAGCGGCCCCACAGGGATACAGGGAAGACAGTGGCTTATCCTTAGGTCCCTTCCTTCTCAGGGGGAGTATTTTAGCCCAGATTAACCATTCCTTTGATCAGTTGGCTTCTTAAAGACACAGGGTAGACTTTTTTGAACAGTTCAGACTTCAAATGATGGTAGGCAGATGCCATCACTACCTGGAATGCTGCAATTAACCATGACAAATGTGATGGTAGACTTTAAGGTATGTAAGATAAAGAAACGTCAATACTACACTCTGATTCATGAAGCTCAAAACTCCCGTGATTTTTAGCCCAAATAACACTCTATTCTGCTGTATGTAGTTTTATGCTTCAGTTCTGCTGTAGAAATAACACTCTATTCTGCTGTATGTAGTTCCATGCTGTAGTTTTATGAATGGGTCAAGTGTAAGGAATCAACAAGAAAAAGCCAAAATCAGGGAATATTAGTTTTGATCATTTTAGAAATTAGTAAACAAAAAATTCCCACATTGCTAAAACTCACTGCCCTTCTGGAAATTCAAAGATACTCCAGATTCCACTGGAGTGCCTGCACCAACCTCCAGAGGAACAACAAACAATACCGCAAGCAGTGAACTGCAGTCCCATTCTTCTACTCTTTCATCAGAACCAAACCATGCTTTAATAGGGCACATGCTCTTTCAAATAAATCTTAGCATTTGTACGGGATTGAATCTGGACTGTGCTGAACACCATTTTAGATGCAGAATATACAAACTTCTGGAAAGGAGTTTATCTTCTAAGGACCATATTAACTGCGGAGATCTAAACAGCTTTACACCAATCCAGAGGTTCACTGCCTTTTTGTATTTGCCAAAGCAGTACCAAGGGCAGGATTTCCAAACTATGCATTTCTGCAAGTCCTAAGAGGACATCAAGACATTCTCCTTATAATAAAAGTAGAGGCTGTGAGGAACTCACATGATAAAGAAATTTTATTTTGCTGACTTTTAAGGAATTTTTATTTATTTACTTAGCATTTTGCTCTGTCACCCAGGCTGAAGTGCAATGGCAGGATTATAGCTCACTGCAGCCTCAAACTCCTGGGCTCAAACAGTACTCCAACCTCAGCCTCCCAACTAGCTAGAACTATAGGCACCTGCCAGGATGCCCAGCTAAGTTTTTCTTATTTTTCATAGAGACAGGGTTTTGCTATATTGTCCAGGGTTGTAGTCTGAAACCCCCAGTCTCAAGTCCTACCTCAGTTTCCCAAAGTGCTAGGAATATTTTGCTATTTTTTTTTAAAGCTAGAGTCTTATTTGAAATATGTATTTCAAAGAGACTGAAGAGCTAAATATAAACAATATTGAAGGTAAGAATAGACCGATGGAGTAGAGAGCCCAGAAATGAATGCATGCATTTGCAGCCAATTGATTTTTGACAAAGGTCCCAGGATTGTACACATGTAGAAGATTGAGAATAGACCTCTAGGGTGGTGCCTGTGGCTCAAAGGAGTAGGGTGCCGGCCCCATATACCGGAGGTGGTAGGTTCAAACCCAGTCCAGGCCAAAAACTGCAAAAAAAAAAAAAGAGAGAGAGAGAATAGACCTCCACCTCTCACCATATACAGAAATCAAGTTAAAGTGAATTAAAGACTTAAATATAAAACTCAAAACTATGAAGCTAGAAGAAAACATAAGGGAAATATTTCATGACATTGGACCAAACAAGGATGTTTTAGCTAAGACCTCAAAAACACAAGCAACCAAAGCAAAAACAGACAAATGGGATTACAGCAAACTAAAAAAGCTTTTGCACAGCGAAGGAAAGAGTGAAGAGGCAGCCCACAGAATGGGAGAAAATGTACACCTGACAATGTGTCACTACTCAGAATATATAAGGAATTAACAGCAAACAAACCAAAAAACCCCACCAATTTAAAAAATAGGCTCAAGACCTTAATAGGAATTTCTCAAAAGAGCCATAAAAATGACCAATAGGTATATTTAAAAATGCTCAACATCAGTAACCATCAGGTAAATGCAAACCAAAACCACAGCGCTACCTCACTCTAGTTAGAACGGCTATTCTCAAAAAGACAAAAAGAAAAGTACTGACAGGCTAGCCCAGTGGCTAGGGTGCCAGCCACATACACGGAGGCTGGTGGGTTCCAATCCAGCCTGGGCCTGCTAAACAACAATGACAACTACAACAACAACAAAAAAATAGCCAGGCTTTGTGGCAGGCACTTGTAGTCCCAGCTACCTGGAGAGAATCACTAAAGCCCAAGAGCTCAAGGTTGCTGTGAGTTGTGACACCACAACACTCTACTAAGGGCAACAAAGTGAGACTCTGTCTCTAAAAAAAAAAAAAAAAAAATTATTGACAAAGCTGTGGAGAAAAAGCTCCCTTGTTGGTAGAAGAATAGGGCTGGCAGTAGGGCCCATGCCTGTACTCCTAGCACACTGGGAGGCCAATGCAGGTGGAACACCTGAGCTCAGGTGTGTGAGACCAGCCCAAACAAGACCAAGACCCCATCTCTCTTCAAAATAGAAAAACTAGCTGGGTGTTGTGGTGGGTGCCTATAGTTTCAGCTACTCAAAGCTAAAGAAAGAGGATTGCCTGAGCTCAAGAGTTTGAGGCTACAGTGAACTATGACACCACAGCACCATAGCCTGGGTAATAGAGTGAGACTCTGTCTCAAAAAAGAAAAAAAAGAAATTAAAAATACAACTACAGGATGATCCCACAACCTCACTACTAGATATACAGCTGAAAGAAATAAAGTCAGTATGTCAAAGAGAGACATATGTTTAAATCTAAAACATTTATTGTCCCAAATAAAGTTTTCTCAGCAAAATTACAATTTAGGGCATTCACACAGACCAAGTTGTCTTTGATATCCCCAAAAGACAAAGAGAAGGTTGGGAGTTTTATCAGAAAAAGAAATGTCATATATTGTTTGGAAAGAACACTCATTAGTGCTTCAAACACTCTGGGAGACAGCACACTGTGATTGCTGAGTGATGGTGATGGGAGGTGAAAGCAGCCTTAGAGTCATAGCAGGCTGTTAGAGCAGCTACCAGGTAAAACTAGCCTCAGGGTTACAATAGGCTGTTATACTCTCATGTGTATTTCAGCACTACTGAGGCATGGAATCCACCCACGAGTCCAACAACAGATGAATGGCTAAAGAAAATGTGGTGTAGACATGCATACTGTGAAAGTTAATTGTACAAACTGGGTTATTCTTTGTTATACCAAATAAATCAGAGTCAAGGAGTTGGGGGGAAACCATTGAGGACCTACAGCACCTGCACAAAGAATTAAATTTTCCACAGCACAGCTGCTGAAATGGCCTATTGTAACCCTGAGGTCCAGCTGAATGGAATACTATTCAGCTGTAAAAAATTAAAAAAAAAAGTATGAAATCCTGGCTTAGTGCCTGTAGCTCAGCAGCTATAGGGCACCAGCCTCATATACTGGGGCTGGCCGGTTCGAATCCAGCCTGGGCCTGCCAAACAACGACAGCAACAACAAAAATAGCTGGGCAGTGTGGCGGGTGCCTGTAGTCCCAGCTACTTGGAAGGCTGAGGCAAGAGAATTGCTTAAGCCCAAGCGTTTGAGGTTGCTGTGAGCTGTGACATCACGGCACTCTACCAAGGGCGACATAGTGAGACTCTGTCTCCAAAAAAAGAAAAGTATGAAATCCTGTCATTTGCAACTACACGGATGGACCTGGAGGATGTGTTAACTGAAATTAGCCAGACACAAAGAGAAAAACCTCGTGGCCATCTCACTCTTATGTAAAATGTTAAAAACAAATTAAAGAATTGAATAGTGATAGGTTGGTCTTAGGAACTCCAAGAACAGAGCAAGAACAAGCCACTCCATTTTGAGCACCAGGCACTCTATCTTGGCTGTTCAGTGACCCCTGCTGAAACCACCCCCTTCTGGGACGCAGCCAGAAAGAACGAGGAATTAGTGGACACACAATGGCTACTGGGTGGGGGTGGGGGTGGGCGTTAAACCATGAATGAACAGAATGGTCTCAGCGGGAAGCCAGCTGGAACCATACCTGGCAACAGTCACTAACCCACCGAAGTACCCCCTCCCCCTTTTACCCTACCTAAAACCTTTAATAGGTAAGCAACTTGCTCTTCTGGGCTGATGCCTATTGAGCGTCAGCCACCTACACCAATGCGCCAAGTAAACTTTGGCTGTTGCTCTACATCTGGCTTTGAACTTGAGTCCACTGTTGCCTTACGGTTATCACAGTAGCAGAGAGTAGAACAGTGGTTCCTGGAGACTGGTGAGCGGAGGGAGGAGGGGTAGAGGTTGGTCAGAAGGTACAAAATTACAGTTCGCCGGAGAACTAAGTTCTATTACACAGTCCGAGGCAATGGTTAACAGTGAGGTATTGCAAATAGGAAGTAGCTAGGAGAGTTGAACGTTCTCCCCACAAGCACATGACAAATGCATGAGGGAAGGGATACACTAAATACCCTGATTTGATCAGTATACAACATATATATATATGCAAACCCTCAAAGCGCCCTCCATAAATATGTACAATGTGTCGATTCAAAACAAAGTCATGACAGCATCCTGCACCACTTAAAACTGTTCCCCACCTGAGAGGCTTAGATAGGTGCAGGTGGGGAGGAGATAGAAAGTATTATCCATCTTTCTTATTATTTTTAAATTGGCAAATAAAAATGGCATATGTTCATGGTATATGACATGATTTTTGAAATGTGTTCACACTGTAAAATGGCTAAATCAAGCTAATTAACATAGGTATTATCTCACATTTCATATTTTTTGTGGTGAAAACCCTTAAAAATCTATCCTTTTTGCAATTTTCAAGTATATATCATTATTAACTATAGCCACCAGGTTAGACAATAAATCTCCTGAGCTTACTCCTCCTGTCTAGCCAATTGTCTTTTTTTTTCTTTTTTTTTTTTTTGCACTTTTGGCCAAGGCTGACCCCACTACCCTCAGTATATGGGGCCGGCACCCTACTCATGGAGCCACAGGCGCCGTCCAGTGTTTTGTCTTTTTGACTTGTAACTCCAATTTCCACCCCCCACGACCCTGGTAAACACTGTTCTACTTTCTGCTTCTACATGAGTTTGACGCTTTTAAGATTTCACATAAGTGAGAGCAAGTGTACCTTTGTCTTAAAAGTGGCTACAATTCTGGGATAAAATGAAAAATGCCTCAGGCAGCAAGACTTAAATCAAAAAAAAAATCTTAAAAACTTCCTTGCTCAAGCTAAACTCAGCTACCTTTAAACAAGCCACCCTGTTACCTAACACAAACAGAGCTGTTTTATCCTGTAATCTCTTAACCTCTTTCCCCAGGTTGATCACCTTTCTCCTTTATTTATTTTCTGTAGTGTCACATTCAGAACTCAAGCCAATAGCGTCTTCTGAAGCCATTCTCAGGTGAGTTGCAATTGCTACTTCCTGCAACTTTGATTTCTGTGAGATGCAGAATAATCCTCACAAAACAGCAATCCCAAAAATGTTCACATTTCATCAAACATGACAGCTCCTTCCTGCCCTACACCTTGGTAGAAAACGCCAACAACTCAGAAGGAACCATGTCCCCCCTTGCAGTTGCCTGGCCTGAGACCACAGCTAGGGCCCTTGACTTGGCGGAAATTTCATCATGCTAGAGAAATTGACATTACTTTCATCAACTTAAGAGATGCAGCTGATTAATTTCAGGCAAGCTACACTTTCTTTTATGCCGAACACGAAGCATTCACGCCAAGAGCTTGTTAGAGCTGATAAATGCAATTCTTCAAAGAAAAAAAAATCCAAATTCTCCCACATTTCCTCTTTTACAAAAGGAAATATATTTTCTTCTCTTGGGCCATCACAGAGGGAAAAGGCTTCCTCAACTACCATCCCCCACCCCTCCCAAGTTTTTTCTCCAGTGACATATTTATAGGAAAATGCCATTGCTCTAGGGCTAAGGAAGCACTCATTGCCCCTGGCAATCACACTGCTTCTTTCCACCTACTGAAACTGCTTTCTCTCTGTCTGAAGGGCACTTAAGACCTTCTGGTGGCTAAATACAAGATTTCCTCACATTAGAAAGAAAAAACTCCCTCCCCGTCCCCCACTGTCCTTTCTCCCTCTTCACAGCGTAACTTCTTACAAGACCTATCATTGCCATCCCCTCACTGCCCACCCTACCACAACCCCCACCCTTTTCAACCCGGTTCAGGGTTGTTGTTCCAGTCAAACAATCCTCACTGAGGTATCCAATCACAAACAGGACTTAGTCCCATCAAATTTGACCTCCCAAGCTGGAGATAGAAAAGATCTATTTTCTAAGGAAAGCAAGACAGCCATCTCAGGTTACTAAGAGATGGAGCACTGACTCTGCTCCCAGCAGCCAGCTCCCTGGGGAGTCTTTAAGTGGTTAGCTTAGTAGGGAGATTGGTCAGTAGGGGATAAAGCAACCTACTCACAGAGGCTGGGGATGCCTTCGTGAAGGGGAGACTGACCTCGGCCCCCAGTTGGATAAGCTGTGCTCTGCCCCTCTCTCCACCAGACTAAGGGAAAGGAACAGTGCCGGGAGATGGCAGGGCAGAGAGAAGCCTTACTCTGCAGTTCTGCTTGCTTCACAGAACACTGTTTAAATTGGCCAGTTAGAGCATGTCCCAGGACCTGTCCACAAGGGCCTCCTACCAGGGCCAGGGAACCTTGTCCTGTCACATTAGAGCCACCTTACCTCCCTTTTCCTTCCTCCAGACCCAACACAGGAGAAATGGTTATTGTAGCACAGGAATGAAGGGAGGAGGGATCCCCGAGGCATACCACCTCTCACTCAGACAAGCCTGGCAAGTGGTAAGTTCAGGGAAAGCTTCAAATCAAATGTCTGGTTTTGCAAGTGACAGTATTCCCACACATATCCAGGTGAGCGGCACGTGGTAAGCTTGACAACTATTTGCTGAATAAATGAACGAACAGCTTCACCCTCCTTGTCCTGTCCCATCACATTCATTTGCTCCTGCCTTCAAATGTTCATTGAAGCTCAATTCTATACAAGTTTCTGAATTTAATCATTGATAGGTGATTAAGGCACGATCCCTGCCCTCAAGAAACTTATGAGAAGAAATAAGAGAAGTACAACTTTGCATCTGCTACAAGGCATCAGGTAAAAGAACCGTGGGAGTGGTGCAAGGTTCCAAAGACAGCAGCTCAGAAACCCCTAAGTATCCCCAGACAGCGTCCTAGGCTCTGTTTAGATGTGGAATCCTCCTGCCTGCTTCCCCATGACTGCTGGCCCTTTATCCCTCCTGCTAAAATGCATTGACCTTGCTGTGTTAAGAGTAGTACACTTTTACACTACCCTGAAGAAAGGGAGAAGGGAGGGGGGAATGGGTGGAGGGTGATTGGAGGGATCACCTCTATGGTTTATCTTACAAGGGTACAAGTGAATCTTTCTAAGAGTAGAATATGAATGTCTTAACATAATAACTAAGAAAATGACATGAAAGCTATGTTAACCAGTTTGATGAAAATATTTCAAATTATATATGAAAACACCACACTGTACCCCAGAACTGCATTAATGTACATAGTTATCATTTAATTTAAAAAAGAAGAAGAAGAAGAAAGAGGGGGAAAAAAAGAAAGCTAGCCAGAACAAGCCGTATCCCTCGAGTCTGGGGTAGGTGAAGATTTCAATGTGCAGCCCTGGACGAGCCTTCGGAAAAGAGGACAAGGTGTACACAGCCTCAGCCAGAACCCACCACACACAGGACAGAGGAGGTACTGTTGGTTGAGGATAAAGGGGGTGTCGGTTATGCACACTTCCCCCACAAGGGCATCTTACCATGGTGGAAACCCGAACCACCACCGCACCTCTCCCCAGACTCACACTGGAGCTACAGACTGTTTATTAGGAGACTGCTAGAATTAATTAGCATTCCGGGTCACATACTTGCAGGAAGCAAATCACTCTCAGGGGTGTCCGTCCTTTTCTTCTTTTCTGTTGTACGTTGGAAGAGTAAGTGCTGTCTGGGGCCACACATATGGGGCCGGTGCCCTACTCCTTTGAGCCACCGGTGCCACCCCATACTTTGGGTTGTTTAATATTTTTTAATTTCAGATTAATAGGAGGGTAAAAATGATTAGGTTACATTGTTTGTGCTCCTAAGGCAAAGTTCAAGTGGAGCCCTTCACCCAGAGGGTGTGCTACGTACCCTTACACTGTGCACCTTATGTGCACACTGTTTGTGATATCCGACATCACCAACAAGCAAAACAGTCCTCAAAAAAACCTGCATGTGGCCCGCAGGCTGGACACCCCTGAGTGATTGCTGGTTTCCTCCTCATCTCTAGTTTACAGTCTTTTCAGCAGACGTTTCTGCTCCCCTCACATTTTTGGCAGGCATTTTAACGATCATATTTTTCACCATTAGGAGAGTAATGTATACTAATTATAAAAACTTAGAAAATACAGCAAAGTTGACAAGAGGAAAAAAATCATGCATATTCTTATAAACACTATTAATATTCTGGTATATTTCTACTAATCTGTTTGAGGTAATAGCTATTTGAAATTAATATGCCCCATAAGACAACTCTGATAAAAATCACCAATAAATTAGGATATAAACTGCCATCTGCAATCTCTTTTTAATTATGAACAAGGTTATATCTTTGTGACTGTAAAACAACCAGTAGATTCGCTTTAAAAAGATCAAATTCAATGGATGGACAATTGGTTAAGTGAGTTAATGTCTGAGTACAGGCCAGCACGCCTCATTTTTCTGTGAGTTCTTCCAGCAGACTAGCAGTTGTAATTAAGCTAATCCAAGATGTTGGGCAACTATCACCTCAGATATAAACCCCTGTAAACACTGATGTCCTTAATTGTTTAATCACATATGATTTGGGGCAACATAAAAAACCACAATGTTGGCAATGTTTCCCTTGGCAAGTATACACAATTGCCATTATTTGTCAAGACACTGAAGGATCTAGTTTCCATTGCTGTCTCTCATAATAGACGTGCTATGTAACGTTATCTAAGACAAAAATTATGGGCTTACCTGATTAAGAAATTATGCAGTCCAACATCGAAATGCCTGTTCAAAGGAGACACAAATAAGCGTATCAATAAAAGATATGTACACAAAAGATGGGCATGATATATATAATTTACATTCACAGCGTGATGAATGAATCAATTACTCCCTGACAGTGGATCTCGGAGTATGTCCCCTGAAGCAGCAAGAGGGGCCTTTACCTGGGAAATTGCTGGAAATGCAAATTCTCTGGCTCCTCCTCAAACATACGGATTCAGAAATTTGGGGAATGGAGTTCAGAAATCAGAGTTAACAAGCCCTTCTGATGCAGAGACACTGCTCTTTGGTAGCAAAAGCGTCTCAGCAAGGGTAAGCATGTGCTCTGTAGAGATAAAGGCCGTGAGGGTGGCTCTCCCAGGGATCTCCCACTGCTCCAGCAGGTGAGTCCTTTCATCATACTAGTGTCTCAGATCCTCACTAATTGAAAAATAAATGTTTTCAAAGCACAAAACCACACTACCCCATGGGAAGAAGGGGGCATCCACTCTTGTCTTCCAAGCCCCACATAATCACAGTCCCTAGAGTTTCCACCTGCCCCACCTCTGGGTCTGCCCTGAGCAGGGAAGTGAGGAGAGTTGCAGCTCACTGCACTAGCTGGGGAGCCACGTACCACTGTGTGGAGCCCCACACCAGGCATTCTCCAAGCTCCCGCCTACAGCCGACCCTTTAAGTCAGGCCTCCCCTGTCACCATCACACTGGCTTAGTCCATATAAATGGCACTGCCTTGGTTTCCCTGTTTAGCATGCTTGTTCTCCTTGAGCATTTGACCCCCTAGCCAGTGCCCTTCTCTCCCTTTGCATCTGGCTGTGAGTGAAGACCGGGTGGCCAGACTCACACTGCTGTCTACCAGGCATAACTGCTACCCTAATACCTAAAGGGTAATTGCTGTGTCCCATCCACCAGACTCACCTCTTGGGTTGGTAGTATGCCTGAATAAAGCCCAAGTTAATTCAGTCCCTTCAGGTGAGGGGGCAATGGACATAGGAATTCACCTTAGGATGGGGTGCAAGTGCCCAGGCCCTAGACGAGTGTCCCTAGCTTGCAGCTGTCCCCCGCCTGCTCCCTGGAGCAGCCCTGCATGCCTGGTACCTCACCCCACCTGATCTATGACAGGTAATTACTGACACCAGAATGAGATTCCTTGTGGGATACCTTTGAATGGCAAGATTCTTTTAAGTACTGAAGTATCTGTTTGTAGACAATAAACAGAAAATGGTCAAAGTCAAAGCCAGAATACAAAGTACCTTATTCATTACATCACTTAACTAATTACATAACTCAGGGATAATGGGATTCAAATATATGAATTCCATTTATTCATAAATCTTCTGCACAAAGCTATTCTCTAAAGGGAGATCTACCTGTAGGGACAGCTGAAGTGGTTCATTTGATTTTACATGGACCTTGATGAAATGCTAAATCCTATAATTATATTTAATACAGATTAAGAAACAGAAATGACCCCTTCTCTCAACAAAAACAAAGGTGACTTTGCTCAGCTACATAAGCAAATATCCATACCATAGCTAGAAGTATGTTTTTTCTGCTTGCCAGATCTACAACATAGGAGGAAGAAGTATATTTAACTTAAAACAGAGATTTCAGCTTCCTTCCCTCATCCGAAGCCTATTAAGCCTTTTCAACTACATCAGCTACAGAAAGTGACCGCCTCTACTCCAGGAACCACAGGACAAAATAGAAGGGGAAGGAATCACAGAGACCCTCAGCAGAGTGAGGGGGCACAAGGAAGAAGACACTGAAAAAGTAATGAAAAGTTTAAGTGTTAACAGATGTTACTTTTAATGATTAGAATGTGTTCAGTGCTCACATACACAGCCAGTGAGGCAGCTATTGCTGCCCCTAGTTCCTGGTGCAGGAACTAAAAGTTCAGAGAGGCTAAGTAACTTACACAAAGCCAGCAGAGTGCACAGCTGGGGGCCCCAAAATGCAAGAATTCTTGCTCTTCTCAAATACCCCACTAAGAGCTCAAGTGCTCACCACTTCTCATTATTACGAATTGCAAATGGCTGCTCATTTTAAACACTGATGCCATCCCACTTCCCCACCCCACCCCGCCCCCTGCCGATTTCCATTTCTCCCAGTGTGGCCGCCAGGCTCCAAGTCAGCCCAGCTGGTCCACAGGCCCCACCTCCGTGTTAGTGCCAGCTGGGCTCCAGAAAGTGAGTAACTTCTCTAGCTCTCAGCTTCTTCTGAGAAAATGAAGAGGCCTTAACCACAGGGAAGCTAGGAGAATTCAGTGATATGATATAAAAACATGGCGTAGCACAGTGCCTGGCACACTGACACTGTTCCAAACATGGGAATCTTCTTCCCTCCTAGTTTTAGAAGTTGTTTCAATGGAATTTCCAGTCCCAATTACCCCATGGGAGAAGTAAGTCACATAAAAAGAACGTAAGAGGCCTTATAATACAGCCCAGAGAGAGGAACGCTTTACTCCCGGAAAGCAGTGGGGGGGGGGGGGCAGGGACCCCGAGGGATGGGGGCAGAGCTGAGGACACAGGGCAGCAGCAGGACAAGCCGTTCCATGGAGTCCTCCTGGAGAGGCTAGACTCCGAGCACGCGAGTGGACTGGAGGGCTGGGCCCTGTGACCGGCAGGGAAGGCCTGCTCCCGACAGCCACCTTGGTACCACACTCCGGAGCATCCCCAGCTTCACCCACAGCCATGGTCTAACTGTACAGACGGGAGGGATGGTGACACGGGGTGCACTGATGACTCTTTGTCCCCATGCAGGGGGACTGGCTGTGGAGAGAATCCGGGGTCAGGACAGGGTGGGGAGCTTTCGGCACCCAATGACAGGCAAGCTCACTCAGACGCAGAGACGCAGAAAGAGCTAACAATCCCCGGAAACCAAAGTGGGCTGCAGAAGCTCCAGGGTGGAAATTAGCATCAGAAAATGGGACGGGAAACGTAGGGGAGGCAAAGTAAGCTCCTCAGCGGTACCGATATCTTCTATCTTTGCTGCACTGTTTCAACGGGTGTTGACATTCACGCAATTCATTCAAGAGATATTTTGTCAGAAACTTCTATGTGCCACGCACTGACCGAGGCTGGGGCGATGACCCGACCTCACAGTGCTCTTGTTCTAGTTGGAAGAGGTAAACAAAAAGTGAATGTGTAAATAAACAACCACCAACAACATAAAATGCAAACGAGGTGATAGGACAGAGGGGTGTTTCTGAGAGGTGACTTAGGTTGAGACTCATAGGGTCAGAAGGGACCAATAATGCCAAGATCAGATGAAGGATGTTCCAGACAACAGGACATCAGTGGAAAGGACCCAAGTTAGGAAAGAATGGGTCGGGCTGGGGAGCCAAAGGAAGGCCAGGATGATCTTGGTGGAGAAGGGGACAGGGACAAGCTACGGGAGTTTGGGGTTTTATTTTAACATCAATAGGAAGCACCCACAGGGTTTTCGATAGGAGAGTGATTTTTTTTTTAATTTGTTTGAATTTCATGCTTTTGAGGGTAGGGAATCGTATGCTTGATTTATGGATTAAAAAGATCACTTCAGATGTCCCAAAGAGAATGAGAGTAAAAGCAGCAGCAGGACAGGGGGGTCACGTAAAAAGCCACTAATGTCCAGCAGAGAGGTGACTGGGGCTCAGCCCAGACTCTGTGGGAGAGTGAAGACTTGCTGACAGACTTAGGCAGTGTGTGAGGCGAGTTGGGGCAAACGGGAAGGAAGGAATCACCTGAAAAATTGCCGTGAGTGCCACAGATCACTCAATTTCCAACCAAGCAACATAAAGGCTAGGGCTTCGACCTCCTAGGGTACCTCGACAGTAACGCTTGGTGACCTACTTCTAGAATAAGGAAATAAGATGGTTCTGTGGCTGATTTAACCTGGAAAATGGTTCACCTTCTAGGACAGCTGTAAATCATAGCTACAGGTGATTTTTAAAATTTATTGTGTAAATATATATATATATAATAACAAAATATATCATTTTTTCTTCCTTTTTTTTTTTTGGTTTAAGATCAAGTCTTGCTCCATTGCCCCAGATAGAATGCAGTGGCATCATCATAGCTCACAGCAACCTCAAACTCCTGGGCTCAAGCGAGCCTCCTGTCTTGGTCTCCCAAGTACCTGGGACCACAGAAGTGCAATACCACACCCAGCTAATTTGTTCTGGGGTTTTTTGGTTTTTTTCTGGTAGAGGCAGGGTATTTCTCCTATTCAGGCTGGTCTCAAACTCCTGGCCTCAGGCAGTCCTCCCACCTTGGGCTCCCAAACTGCTAGGATTACAGGCATGAGCCAACACACCTGGCCCATTTTAACCATTTTTAAGTTACAGATAAATCAGTGGCATCAAGTGTATTCTTTATGCAACTATCACCATCATCTATCTCTGAAGCTTTTTCATCTTCCCAAACTGAAATCCACCCAGGGAACACTAACTCCCCGTTTCCCTAACCCTGGGTTTACTCCTATTCTACTTTGTCTTTATGAATTTGACAACGCTTGGCACCCCACCTATGTGCCATCTTATAATATTTTTGTGTCTAGATGCTTATAAGGTTTTAAAAATAAGGTTTACCCCACTCATATCAACACCTAGCCACGGTCTCCAAGGAATAATGTGGTAGGAAATAAATTTCTTAACATTCCTTTGTGCCCTGCCCCAGAAGAAGGGCAGCCAACCAGCTAAAGCTCGCTCCATTCTCCTCCTCCCATAGCATGTGCTGTACCTACTGTATACTAAGCTTTAGGATATTGCCTATTAAATATTTAAAAATTACACATATTCAAAATCACATTTGCATTATGAAATACAACAATGAAAGGCAAATTTTGTCTTCCTTATCCAACTAATGGGCAGGAAATAATCCAGTGTTACAGCATACCCTGAGAGACTTCCCTTGCAAAGCACATCTTAGGGCTTTGGAGATACTTTCCAATGACCAGTGTTTACAGTCACCCATTACATGAAGGTGTGAGGGTAACAGTCTAATGAATATTCTAGCTCCTCAGGTGGCTCAAAAAGCAAGCTTTTTAAATTATCTCTAAATAGAAGAAACTTCATTCACCTTGAATGCAAAACATGGCTAGGATACACACAAGCTTCATTCAGTTCTGTCTCTCACCTTCCTTGGATCATGTGAGGAAGAAAGATGAGGTTTCATGACACACAGAGAGGGGACAAGCAGGGATGTTAATAATCAAAGCCAACACACACACAGTGCTGAACATGAACCAGGCACGCTTCTATCCTATATACACACGTACACAACAGTGCTAAGGTATTACTACTATTATCTCCACTTTGCAGAGGAAAGTGTCATGCAGTCAGTTAGGGGCAAAGCCAGCTTCTGAACTCAGACATTCTGCATTAGTTAGAAGGTCCCCAAGAAACAGGCCCCTGGTTTGGAGGAATAAATGATAGCAATGCAACAATGGTAACTTTCCGATATTGGTCATTACAGATTGAACATCCCAAATCCAAAAATCCAAAGTTCAAAATCAAAAACTTTTTTGAGCACTGACATGGCACTCAAAGGAAATGCTCACTGCAGCATTTCAGATTTCAGATGTGTGGATGTTCAACCAGCATAACGCAATTATTCAAAATCACCCAGATCTGAAACACTTCTGGTTGTATTTCAAATAAGGGATATTCAACGTGTACATTGCTTTTATGTGGGAGGATGTCTTTAGAAACACACACTGTGGTGTTTGGGGGTGCGGGTGTATCAGGTCCACAAATTAATATCAAATAATTCAGGGGGGAACTGTTATGTCCAATGTGCTTCTGAGGCTCCTGTGAAGTTCTGATTCCTTCAACTTAAAAAGGAAAGCGCACTCCCTGAAAAAGGAAAACCAAAAAAAGTTTATGCTTTAACATAGAAATGAACAATGTCTGCTAAAATCAGAATCTAATTTCTACCACTGACTAGTTTTTCCTTATTTTTGTAAAGCTGTGAACAAGTGAGCATATATGAAATGAAAATCAAAACTAAATTCCAAAGATAGATATCCTACTAGTTGGAGAATGAGGCGGTCCACAAAGCTCTTATTCCTAAGACTTCTCAACCTTAGCAACCTATTCACCAAAATGTCGGGCTAAGCATTAACAGGACGCTGAAGGTAGGGCCTAACAATTTTACGTAGCTATTGCCTTGTTCCCTTTAGAAAGAACTAAACAGAACACATTTACAACTATGAACTATGACATACATTTACATGCATTATTTTGAAAAAAATAATGCAGTTATTTTGCTATTAATGATAATTTTAGGTATCACCCAAGAAAATGATTCTGCCCAAAAGAACACTGTGGTTTACCCCGTGGTCTAAACTCATGCTATGTTTATTTGAATGTATAAGTTTTTGTGGCTTCCTCAGAATCTTAAGTTCATTCTTTTATTATTATCAATGATCAATAATTTGTCAATATTATTGATGTGCCCATAAAGTTCCTGTGCAATTTGAAATAGTTAGCTATTATAAATTGCACAGCAACTTTATGGACTTTACATTTGTGGGTTACAAAGTGAGGGTGATTTTTTTAAATGTAATATGGAATGATTAAGCCAAGCTAATTAATATATCCTTTATGACATCAAATACTTAACATTTTTGTGATGAGCACAGTTAAAATTTACTCTTTCAGCAATTGTGAAATATACAGAATAAATTTCCTATTTACTGTGGGAAGATGATTTAGGTTCCTTTCAAAGGGTTCAGGAGGCTGTTGTGAGGCTGTCACTAATTTCAAAACACTAGCAAACCAATGAACTCTAGAAATATCTTCTCAGTTTCTTTATATAGTTGAAAAAGGCACCTTACAGACCTCCCGTAAGGTCTAATAGGCATAATAGGTCTTCTCTTTTTACAACTATATTGTAAGCACTAAGCTAGGCACTCTGTATATTATCTATCTTAATCCTCACAACCACCCTGTAAAACAGGTCCCGATTTTATAAAGCCTCACGTCTTTATTCCTAGTGAAGTAGCTAGTGAATTGCTGAATCAAGATCTAGCTCAGAGTATCAAACGCCAAAGTCCGTGTTCTTTCCTTCAGGAATTGAACCACTCACTTGCCATGCTATTACATGCTGGGAATTCAGTAATGCACAGCACAGTCTCCCCTGCTTTGGGGAGAACAGAGCCTAGCAAAGAGATGGCGTAATCAATGATAATTTTACTATAATAAGATTGACATCAAATACTCTCAAGAGCCAGAGCCAGCCACCAAGCAGATCCTCAGATGAATGAATGAGTGTGTGAATGATACACTGTAACAAGGCACTCATGCCCCTGTATGCTGACACTTAGCATAGCACACTGAAGACAGATGAGGCTCTACAGGAGTCATTTAATACACTAATTAGTATGCATAAGTGCATAAAATAGCCACAGATAGAAATGGCCTTTCTCTTCTGAAATAAGATACTTATCAAACTGTAGTACAATTATTATCACCTTTCAAAAAGATAATCTCACAGCTACCAGCCCACAGTAAACCAGGATTTCCTTTCCAGAAAATGTGAAGAACAAGAATCCTGTGCATGTCATGCTTGGTTTCCTTCAAAAATTAAAATGAGGAAATCTTGTGTGTGATGAAATTCTTTGTTGTCTGAAGATCAATTGATAGCAGCAATGGGGAGGTGGATTTTAGCTTGATGTAAAAGCTTGATCTAACCCGCTGCAATATCCTAGCAAGGCAGTGACCTTCTCACCACTAGAGGAGTTCAACTGTGGGTAAAAAGAGGTGTTTAAAGGAAATTAAACTATCAGACAGAAAACCGAAATAGATGATCTTTAAGACTCCTTCCAGCCCCAGGCTTCTGAGTCTGTGTTTCAGGTGCTCTGAGGGAGCATCTCCAAGTAGGACCGCTCATTCCCACAGCAGTGGCTCTGGTCTGAGAACCATCAGCAAATTAGCAGACTGTGCCCAGGCTAACACTTCCGCTGCAGCCCTGACGGTTCATTAGGATACTATCTGCTGTCCTCACAGCTTCATAGTCCACCAGCATTAGGCTTGTTCAGCCTAACAAGTGGTGCCACACACATATGTACAGAGCACCAAGGTTTATGTATCTCCTGGTTTAGGGTACCCGCCCTTTGACAGAGGAGGCGTTAAGCCCACATGGCAGGTCCCTGGCAGAACTCAGGCCAGAACCCATGGCTGGTTCCAGAACTTGTTCTGCCCTACCAGGCTGCCTGCCCCTCAGGGCTCTGTTCTTCCTCCAGGCCAATGATTTTCAATTGGTGTACTGAAAATTTTTAAAGATCATTAATTAAATTATTTTCAAAAGGAATTCAAAGCACAGTAAGTATACATTTTTCCTTTAAAAAAAAAATCGACATAATTTAAGTGTGCCACAGAAGTTTAACTATAGGTTCAAGTGTGCCATGAGATGAGAGAGGTTGAAGCACACGGCTCCAGGCTTATAGTGGGATGACTGGGAGCGGGGGATGTAAGCAACCGATTGTGGCCAACAGCTGCAGCGACCACCCAACCCGTGAGGTATGTTTCAGAACCACCGTGGTTTCTTCCCCTTAGCACGGCACCTGCAGGGCAGGATTAAACAATGTACCAAGAATCCGATCTCAACCCTTGCCTCTTCCTTCAGTTTGCTACCTTCAGTCTTTTATCTCTAGATTTGTTTACCCCATAATGGGCTTTCCCAAAATTTAGCTTTCACATTCCTGCCTGAGAAGCTGCAAAACTGACCTGCAGAGCTGGCAGTGAACACCAAATCAAATGACAGGACAACAAAGTTTATACCTAGAAGCCCTGATCCCTTCTGGCTGGCCTACCTAACTTCAGAGTACAGAGAAGACCTTAAAGTTTATCTGCTGTGACCTTCTCATGACTAATTAGAAAACAGAGGATAAGAAATGTGAAATAATTGAGATGTAACTAGCGACAGAGCTGAGGCTGACAGACCAGGTCCTCCAGACCCCAGCTCTCTGTTCAACGCGTCACATTGCTGCCCCCATCTCAGTGCCAATCAACATTTTTATTGATACATGGTTGAAACAGGCTCCCTGATGAAATCATATAGTAACAGCACCACTCCATCTGCAGTTCCATCCATTAACCTGCATATCAATCCGAGATTCAGAGCTTGCTCACAGTCAAGAATAAAAAGCTCTGCTGGGAAAACAGAGAGAAGTGAACGCGAACTTAGGCTAGCATGATCCCAGCAGTCAGGCAAACAACATTTGGTGAAACACCAAAGTCTCACGGGAAAGCAGGAAAGGAGAATTGTAGCCCTGGCTGGGCAAACTCCCAGGAGCAAACACATGAGAACAGTGCGGGGTTTTCACACGACACTCCTCACAGATCAGACGACTGTGTCCACCAGCAGATCATCGGGAAGGAGATTCTGCAAGAACAGCCCAAAAGCCTGGAGATAGAACACAGCACACTGCTGGAGAAAGAACAGGTGAGAAGGGACCAGGGCCAGGAAGAAAAGGCTCATGATTGAAGGGATTTCCTGAACAACAGTAGAAATTATGACACACTGGGCATGGAATTAGAAATTCAAGGTTTGGGCTCTGGCTTTAATAAACACTTAACAGAATTTGACCTTGGGCAGAAAAACTGATCCCCCATAGCTCAGTTTTCTTAAATGTGGTGTGGAGATACCAGTTGCAGAAAAAGGAACAAACGTAGTGGGTACACGCATTTCATCAGCATTCTACATGTGTTCGGGGTTATTTTCTCTCCTCCTCAGACTTCGTTAAGTTCAAAAAGGCTTGTCTCCAAACTGCACTGATGCTGTGCTCATTCATTTATCCAACAAGTGTTTACTGAGCACCCTCCAGATGCCAGATATTACAAAAGGGACTGAGGACACACCCATGAACAAGAAAATTCAGTTCTTCCCTTTTTTAATATTCTGGTACAAGTCCTTTACTAAATACGTGATTTGCAAGCATTTTCTCTCAGTCTGTGGCTTGTCTTTTCATTTTCTTAAAGTATCCTCTGAAGTACAAAATTTGGCAATTTTTTGTTTGTTCTAGAGCTGCAGTGAAGTCTGACAGTCCAAAGTATTATAAGAATGTTCAGAATGGGTGGAGGGAGGGGGTTTGGAGGGATCACTTCTGAGGTTTATCTTATAGGGGTACAGGTGAATCTAAGAGTAGAATGTGAACGTTTTAAAGCAATAACTGAGAAAATGACATGAAGGCTGTGTTGACCAGTTTGATGGAA
The DNA here is from genome assembly GCA_963575145.1 of Galago senegalensis. NCBI lineage: Eukaryota > Metazoa > Chordata > Mammalia > Primates > Galagidae > Galago > Galago senegalensis. Next base: position 69,102 of record CAUYTI010027814.1, read on the forward strand.
GTATTTCAGA
>CAUYTI010027818.1:0-13244 GCA_963575145.1 Galago senegalensis
TCCCTCTTTGCTGATGATATGATCTTATTCTTAGAGAACCCTAATGACTCAACCACAAGATTCCTGGAAGTCATCAAAAAAAAAATACAGTAATGTCTCAGGATATAAAATCAATGTCCACAAGTCAGTTGCCTTTGTATACACCAATAACAGCCAAGATGAGAGGCTAATTAAGGACACAACTTCCTTCACCATAGCCCCAAAGAAAATGAAATACTTAGGAATATACCTAACAAAAAAAGGGAAGGACCTCTATAAAGAAAATTATGAAACCCTAAGAAAGGAAATCACAGAGGACTTTAACAAATGGAAGAACATACCATGCTCATGGCTAGGAAGAAGCAACATTGTTAAAATGTCTATACTTCCCAGAGCAATCTACCAATTCAATGCCATCCCTATTAAAATACCAATATCCTATTTTCATGACTTGGAAAAAATGATTCTGCATTTTGTATGGAACCAGAAAAAAATCCCATATACCTAAGGCAGTTCTTAGTAATAAAAACAAAGCCAGGGTATCACCATACCAGATTTTAGGCTGTACTACAAAGCCATAGTGGTCAAGACAACATGGTACTGGCACAAAAATAGAGACATAGACATTTGGAATTGAATAGAAAACCAGGAAATGAAACCAACAACTTACAACCACCTAATCTTTGATGAACCAAACAAGAATGTCCACTGGTGGAAAGATCCTCTATTCAATAAATGGTGCTGGGAGAACTAGATACCCACATGTAAAAGACTGAAAGTGGATCCACACCTTTCTCTACTCACAAAAATTGATTCAAGATGGATAAAGGACTTACATTTAAGGCATGAAATGATAAAATTCCTCAAAGAAAGAATAGGAAAAACACTGGAAGATATCGGCCTGGAATCTTTACTTTGTTCTACTTATGGGTTTAATGACCACTTTAAAAAAAAAGCTCAACCTTTCCCTTTATAATCATATTTTTAAAAGGCAAACAATTTTAAGTTAAAACAAAGTAAGAGATAAGAAAAAAACATTTCTTCTTGTGAAGACAAAAATGGCTGTTATTAAGAAGTTTTATTTTTTGTATTTTTGTGGCGCTAGCCACATGCACTGAGGCTGGTGGGTTCAAACCCAGCCCGGGGCCAGCTAAATAACAATGACAACTGCAACAAAAAAATAGCCAGGCATTGTGGCAGGTGCCTGTAGTCCCAGCTACTTGGGAGTCAGAGGCAAGAGAATGACTTAAGCCCAAGAGTTTGAGGTGGCTGTAAGCTGTGATGCCATAGCACTCTACCAAGGGCAACATAGTGAGACTCTGTCTCAAAAAAAAGAATTGTATTCTCTTTCAACATTTGAAAACACTGCTAAGCTCCAAGGCTCAGCTCTTGTTTGCTCTCCCTCTGCTGTGGTTGTGATCTTGATTGGAGGCAGGACTTCAAGGACAAGCCATCTCAAAAGATTATTTCATACCATTAGGCAAGAACCTAAGTAGTTATGCTGTAAAAGAAACCATTCAAAGTTTGAGAAATTCCAACTTGAAAAGTTCATAAGGCTTGCAGAAGAAAGTTTGCTGATGAGAAATATATAACACATGATTTAGGAGCTACAAATCTATATATAAAAACATGCAAGATGCGGACTGAGAGAAAATTGGAAAAGTGGATATAATGTGCTTAAGTTGAGATGAAAGAGTGAATTCTACTGCCTTGGACTGAAACGCACACCCAGGGACAACACGTTTGCCAAACTACCTGGCATATGCTCCTGGGTTTGCTACCTCCAATATTTAGTGACTTTAGTGATCTATTTCTCATTTACCCTTCGGGGATTGAGACTACCCAAATTCTCATCTCAATTCCACCCCACCTGCACTAACACAGGCCCATGTGTAGGTGCTCTGAAGAAAAATTCAGTTCTATTGACTGGGACAAAATGCAAAAGAACATCCATGCTCAAGGCTGCCAAGTGGAGGTGGCAGCGTCTGCATGCATGCCCTGACTTTTTTTTTTCCTGGCACTAATTACCATGATTTGACACGACTGCATATTTTGTAGATTCTATATGATCTTGCCAAATGAAAGTGTCAGTGAAAATTATAGTCCATCAGCTTAGACTTTCCTAAATGCCAGGGAAATAATTCAATCTGCCACTGTTAGCAAAGTCTTAGAAAAGGGTGGTTATACTGGTCATGTTTTATTCCAGCCAAAGCTATTGTTTATTGAATTTAAACCACTGCATGTTCTGGGCCGGCTCTGTCCAGCCACTAATGAAATGTGGACATTGAGTATTCAAAATATGAATAGCTAGAATTGAGATGTGCTGTTAATGTAAAATACACACCAGATTTTGAAGATAACTTTTATATTGATTTCATGTTTAAATGATACTATTTCAATAATAAAATGGTAAAATAACATATAGTATTCAAATCAAATTTACCTTTTTTTAGTTTACTTAATGTAGCTATTAGAAAAATTTAAAATATATTACATGTCTTGCATTTTATCTATCAGACAGTGCTATTCCACTGAGGATTACCAGTAGATATTACCAATAAAGACTAGTAAACCATATGTACTCATTGCTGGGTCTATTTTTGCATAGATTTGAAAAGCACGGAAAGAGCACACCCACATCCACATTACGTAAGTTTAATCCTCTGGGAGCAAGGATATTGGCAGTTTTCTTTTACAGAGCCTAAAATGGTCATGTTCAAGGGTAATCCTACAACTTCCACAGTGACAACTAATTTCTGGTGATCATTTTAGTGTCACATTGGGGTCAATATATTCTCATTATTAGAAACAAGCAAACAAACTCAGGGGTAAGGAGGGGGTACACGTCACTTGGATGATAGCTAGAAAGCTGAAGCCCCCAAATTCTGTCCCCAAACCATCTCCTCCAAGATCATGCCCTGCCACCACCTGCCCCACCCCAGTACCAAAACACAGGCATGGACTCTTCACTGTTCCCCAAACTTGCACAGCCTTTCACAACCCCATGCCTTTGCACATGCTATCCCCCTCTTGGAACACTCTGATCCTGTTCCCCTGCCTACAAAACTCCTGCTCATACCTTAAAACCCAACTTGGATGCCTCCTCCATCTGCAAAGTCATCCTACTCTGCTCCCACAGTGTTCTGACATGTTAAACATTTAATTACTAAAGCATGACTACAATTCATTATAATTATTTGATTATCTCTCGCTCATTTGAGTGGAACCACTTCATCTAATTTGTCACTCTCTGTGTGTTTACAATACCATCAGGTCAGCTAAATGAATTTTGTACTGGTGTGGGCATACATATGTGTGAGTGTGCACATTTGCAAACATACCCACATAGGAAAGAAAATCTAGACACCTAATAGAGTTATACATGATAATGTTAATGATGGTCAACTATGGTGATGCAATCGTGTGGATTACGGGTGACTTCTTAAAACTGTGGCAAAATGCACGTGCTACAGAATTTGCCATCTTAACCATTCCTAACTGTATAGTTCAGGAGTGTTACGTATATTCACGCTGTTGTGCAACCCATTTTCGAACCTTTTCATCTCACAAAACCCTCCCAGCCTCTGGCAACCGCCACTCTACTTTCTGACTGTGAGTTTTACCACACTAGATGCCTCATATAAGTGAAATCACACAATACTTGTTGTTTTGTCACAGGCTTATTTCATCCATGTTGTAGCATGTGTCCGAATCTCCTTCCTTTTTAAGGCTAAAAAACATCCCACTCTATCCACTAGATTTTGTTTATACTTCACTCACTATTGGACATTTGGGTTGCTTCTGGCTACTGTAAATAACGCTGCTCTGAACATAGGTGTAGAGAAACATCTCAAATTCCCTGCCTTCATTTCTTGGGATATAGACACACCCAGAAGAGAAACTGCTAGATCACATGGAATTCTGTTTTTAATTTTTTGAGGAATCATCATACCACTTTCCACAGTGGCTACACGATTTCACGTACCTACCAAAGGTACACAAGACTTACCAACATTCTTTTTTTTAATTAAATCATAGCTGTGTACATTAATGTAGTCATGGGTATAACGTGCTGGTTTTATATACAATTTGAAATGTTTTCATCCAACTGGTTAACATAGCTGTCATGGCATTTTCTTAGTTATTGTGTTAAGACATTTATATTCTACATTTAGTAAGTTTCACTCGTACCCTGGTAAGATGCACCTTGGTATGACAGCCGTATGTGTGGTTATGAGGTGATGACGGGTTGTAGTTTTGATCTCATCTCCCCAGTGCCTGGAGCTACTACTGAGCATCTTCATTTTTTCTCATCAGTCACTTGTACGTCTTTTTCAGAGAAACATCTATTCGCGTTCTTTGTCCATTTTTTAAAATTGGATTGAGGTTTGTTTTGTGTTTGACTTGTAGGAGTTCTTCGTATGTTCTACATATTAACTATATTAACTGCTTATCAGATATGATATGCAAATTTTCTCTCTTCTTCTGTAAGCTGCCTTTCTACTTTGTTGATAACGTATTTTGATAAGTGGAAGTTTTACATTCTGATTTAGACCGGTCTATCTATTTCTGTTTCAGTTGCCTGTGCTTTTGGGATCATACATGAGAAACCACTGCCAAATCCAATGGCAAGAAGCTTTACCTGTATGCTTTCTTCCAACAATTTTACAGTTTTCAGATATTAAAGTTACATGTTTGATCCATTTTGAGTTAATTCTTATATATGGTATAATGTAAGAACTCAACTTCATTCTTTTGCACATGATACCAAATTTTCCCAACACTATTTGTTGAAAAGACGGTCCTTTTCCCATTTAATGATCTTGGTAGTCTTGTTAAAAATCACTTAGCCACATATGTGAGGGTTTATGTGTGAGCTCTCTGTTCTATTCCATTGGTCTGTACATATGTTGTTATACTGCTACAACACTGTTTTGGTCACAGTAGCTTTGTAATAAGTTTTGAAATCAGCATGAGACTTTCAACTTCGTTTTTTTTTTTCAAGATTATTTTGGCTACTTGGGACCCTGTAAGATTCCACATGAATTTTAGCATGGATTTTCCTATTGCTTCAAAAAAACAACAATGTAATTTTGATAGGGATTACATTATATCTGAGTATCACTTTGGGTAATACTGACATTTTAACAGTATTAAGTCTTTAAACTCATGGACACAGGATTTTTTTTTCATGTTTTTTTTAAAGTTTTATTCAGCAATATTTTGTATATTTAAATATGTCAGTTTTTGCCTCCTTGATAAGTTTATTTCTAGGTATTTTATGTTTCTGATTAATGCTGTAAATGAAATTTTTCCTTTTCATTGTTTTCACTATTAATTTACAGAAATATAACTGATTTTTGAATGTGGATTCCGTATCAGCAAACTTGCTGAATTTCTTTATTAGTTCTGAGATTTTTTTTTTTTTTTAGGAATCTTTAGGGTTTTCTACATAAGATCATGTTGTCCATGAACAGAGATAATTCTACTTCTTCCTTTCCAATTTGGATGCCTTTTATTTATTTTTCTTATCTAATTGCTCTGGCTAGGATTTACACTACTATGTTGAATAAATGGGTGAAAGTAGGCATCCTCCTCTTGTTCCTGATTTTAAAGAAAAAGCTTAGAAGCTTTCAACTTTTCACCAATAAATGTGATGTCAGCTGTGGATATCAGCAACTTTTATGCTTTCTTTATATATTTCTGTATCATATCATAAGTTTTTCTTTGCAGGGATCATGTATACTTTTTATAATCAGATAAAAAGTTACTTAACAAACAAGAACTCATTGGCCAGATCATGACTGAGCTATTTCACTGAAAACTCTGTTCTTCGCTGGAATATAACTAGAAATCAGAGATTAAAAAGATAAATTGGAAGTGGAGTGTCTTTTTGTTCTGGCTGGAAAGACAGAAAAGGACAGGACAAGATCTTTCTCCTTTTTACTATTAGCATTCCTTTCCTTGGCAATGAGGGGAAAGTGAACTCTACTACTATCAACAGATTAAACATGGGGATCACACACCTTCATGGTAGTCTCTTATCTAGTCAAGACTTACACACACATCATACTCACATTTGTCATGTGAAGATGTATGACATACTTGAATACCACAGGCCAATGACCGATACATGTTCACTCTGGCTTAACAATGTCATCCAGCCAGGCTATGAGGAGGACCTTTGCTATGGAAGATGGCGGTAATCATCAATCTCAATGGCACAGAGAATAATCTTCTACAAGCTCATCACTGTGGGAGCCAGGGGCACACCCTCATATTTGTATTTGGCTCTGGTTCTCATTGTAAGAAAGCTTGCTCAGAGCTGAAGAAGCAACAGGAAAGCACACAGACAAGCTAAAAATATTCAGGCCTAGACCTGGTAGGTGTTTTGGAATATATCACTGTGTACGTTTTCCCTAAAACCTCAGACACTGAGAGATGTTCCTACAGCCTCTACCTTCCAGGAAATGTAATGGAAAATGCCAGAATCCACATGCTTTGGGGCATTTGAGGCAGAGCAAAGAATTTGAAGATTTTGTGTCCCTCTATGACCACCCTTCTGTCCACCTATATCCATAAATGATCGGATGGTCCATAGCAAATAACCTTCAAGTACAGTTATTCTTTGCTTATCCTTGAGAATCATAGTTTAGACTTGGAGAACTGATAAGACATAAATCTTAATTCCTCACCTGCTCTCTTAATATCTACGTTCCAAGGACATTTCCTTTTGTAATTCAGTAGACATTTATTGTACACCTACGGTGGGTGTGGGAGGCACACAGAGGCAAATGACAAGACCCCAGCCCTGATCTCATGGAGTTAAATTTCTCAAAGGAAGATTGACAATAAAGGAAGAGTCCTCAGAACTGAGAACACTCATCCCCTTCTCCATGCACAAGAGTCTGAGATACTGCTTTTTATGTGCCAGCTGATATATAGTACAGCAGGGACACAAAGCAAGTCCTCAGAATGTCCCTTCACAGCACCACAGACATAGGAGCAAAGTGACCAGAAGAGTGATTCTTCTTAAGAAAATTATAGAAAATAAAAACTTGTATAGTTTTCTGTGAAATTCTTCCACATATGGAGGCTATGAAGCCCCCTTTGCTAGTCAGCCAAGGCCCTTACCAAAGACTGAAATCAACTCCCTCTGACAAAGGAACTAAACATGTATTGGTCTAAGGAGTGATTCTCACACTTGAGGGTGCCTCCAAACATCCTAGGGCTGGTGACAGCACTTGTTGTGGGGCCTTATCCCAAAGGTCCTGACTCAGCAAGTGTGGGTAAGTGCTGAGAATCTGACTTTCTAACAAGGCCCCAAGTGATGGTCATGTTGCTGAGAACCACTGGTTTGGACTTTGTATTTGTGCACCTAAGAAAATCTGTGCTATAGGGTCCTACATGCTGAGTCTGAAAACCCCTCTTGTAGATCAGATACTCCTCTCCATTCCTTGGAGACACACATCTGGACTCACAGCCAGGACACAAGACATAGGCACTCACACACAGCCACTCAGTCCTTTAGTCAGTTACCAAGGAGCTACTAAAGGCTCACTATGATCTGGCACTTGGATGGAGCCTTGGGAAATAGGAAAAGAGAATAAAATTAGCTTGGGACCTAACCTAGGGAGCTGAGAGTCTCAATGGGGAGGAGAGAAGAGGGGTTCCCTCATATTAGTTGAGCAGCAAGATGGGATAGCTTTGGCTTGATACCAGGTGAGCAATAACAACAGAAGTCATGGCCATACCAGGGAACACTCCTATCTTGCTGACTCCAAAGGTCTTGTTAGGATAGAACTTCTTTCATGTGAACACAGTGCAGTACTCAGCCTGGGGAAGAAGGCCATCCACCAATTTAAGACATTAGCGATAATCAGTATTCTTCAGTTACAAAGTCAAATAGACAGAGAAGCCTGGCCCTAGGGATTCAATGGACAGACCTGCCATTCTGCCTCCTCAGTTAACTCAATTGTCTTTGTTAAGCCTGCCTGCAGGGGCTGCAGCTCAGGTCAGGACAACCACACACTATGGAACTCAGCAAGCCTTGGAGCTTCCCACCTTTGCTCACAGCCTTCATTCTTAATTTAAGAGTATTTTTCACTTTGGATGGATAGACAAATATATGATAAGGTAAGTATAATAAATGTCAGTGAAAGAACCTAGGAGGTGGCTACATGCATTTTAGTAAGTTATTCTGTATAAGTGTGAAAATTCTCAGAACTAAATGATGAGGGGGAAAAGAAGGCCTATGGGTATGCAGAAGTAGGGGAAGAAACTGCAGGCAGGGCCGTTAATAAGAGCTCACAGGAACAAAACGATCTAGGATATATCAGAATTAAAATGTGCTATTTTCCATTTATTAAATTATTTTTTCACTGAATAAATGTTACTGAGTACCTACTATATTTCAGACATTGCCCTATGCTGAAAATTCAGCAATAGAAAAACTCCCTAGATTTTTCATAGAGTTTATAATAGGAGAGGCAGGAAAAATATCTGAAACAGAGTGGGGAGTAACATCAGTAAGATGGTGTAATAGAACTACCCAGTGCTTCTCCTGCAGAAACATAAATCTAAACAATGATAAATACATGAAAACATCTTCACAAGAGCTAAGGAATCCAGGTGAAAGATTACATCACGTGGATGTAGAATAAAAATAAGGAATCACACATCTTTGAGGGAAGAAAGGACAGTTTTGCATTACCCACATCAGTCCTCCCCCAAGCCCAGGGCAGCACAGTGTGGAGAGACACTTCAGCATGGGAGAAAGAAGAATCAAGTGAGTACCTGACTGTGTTGTGGACCCCAGCCTCAGGCTCTAGGATGGTTCTATAGCCCCAGACTTCAAGTCCACCTTAGCTCCAGGCCAACTCCTATGGCCTCAGACTATAAAGTGAGCCCCAAAGACCCAGTTTTTATGCCCACCACACTACACCAAGGCTAGTGGGTTCAAACCTGGCCCAGGCCTACTAAACAATGATGACAACAACAACAACAACAAAAAAGCCAGGTGTTGTGGCAGGCACCTGTAGTCCTAGCTACTTGAGAGGCTAAGACAAGAGAATCAAGTCCAAGAGATTGAAGTTGCTGTGAGCTGTGACACCACAGCACTCTACCAAAAATGACATAGTGAGACACTGTCTCAAAAAATAAAAATAAATAAATAAAAACAATAATCTTAAAAAGCTCAATGACCTATCAGAGATAGTAAATAGCTAAATGAAATAAGGAAATAATACATAAACAAAATGATAAGTTCAACAAAGAGAACTTTTTTTTTTTTAAGAACTAATCAGAAATTCAGGAGTTAAGAAAACATGACTGGACTGAAAAATTCCATGGTGAGCTTCAACGGAAGACTCAATCCAGAAATAGAAAAAAATCAGTGAGCTTGATGACAGGTCATGTGTGATTACTCATTCAGAAGAAAGAAGTGAAAAAAGAATTAAGGAGTGAAAAAAAGTCAAAAAACCTATGGAGCACCATCAAGCAAACCAATATTCACATTACAAAAGTTTCAGGACTAGAGATAAAGGGACTAAAATCTTAAATAATGACATAAAACATCTTAAATCTTAACAGAGAAATGAATATCCAGCTACATGAATCACAAAGAGTCCCAAATAGATTAAATATAAAGAGATCTTTAGCAAGACACATTACATTAAAATTTTCAAAATCAAAGACAAAAGGAAAATTTTGAAAGCAGTGAGAGAAAAGGAAATTGTCACATAAAAGTGAATGCCTTGAAGACCACCAGAAGATTTCTCAGCAAAAACCTTGGAGGCTCGGAAATAGTGCAATGATATTGTCAAAGTATTGGGGGAAAAACATTCTGCCAACCAAGAACATATACCCAGGAAGGCTGTCCTTTAGAAATAAAGAAGAAATAAAAACTTTCCAAGACAACTAAAAGGTGTGGGAGTTCATCACCACTATACCTGCCTTATAAGAAATGCTAAAGAGGGTTCTTTAAGGACATCAAAAATGTGAAAGCATATGAAAGTATAAAATTCAATTTAAAGGTAAAATCAAATTTAGAATATCTTAATACTGTAATGGGGGTGCATACGTCACTTTTAGCTCTAATATAAAAGTTAAAAGACAAAAGTGTTAAAAATAACCATAGCTACAATTTGATAACGTATGCACTATCTATGAAAGACATAAATTATGATATCAATAACACAAAGTGTGTGGGGAGAAGTTAAAATTTAGAGTTTTTATATGTAGTCAACAGTAAGATTAAAATTGATTATAATAACTATAAAATGTTTTCTGTAAGCATCATGATAACCACAAAGAAAAAAAATCCTATAGCAGATACATAAAATATATAGAGAAAGGTATCAAAGCACAGCACTACAAAAATGACAAAGGAACACAATAAGATGGAAAGAATGGAACCAAGGAACTACAAAAGAAAAACAATTAACAAAACGGAAGTTTTTTAAATGTAAATGAATTATATTCTCCAATCAAAAGACAGAGTGGATGAATGATAAAAAAATCAAGATCCAAGTATGTGCTGCCTAAAAGAGCCCAATCTTACCTTTAACAACACACACATACACACACAGGAGACAAGGAAGGTCATCATAGAAAGAGGTAAATTTATCAAAAGGACAATTGGAAATGTACATGCACCCAACATCTGAGTATCTAAATATATAATGCACACTTTAACAAAACTGATAGGAGAAACAGATGGCTACCCAATAATAATACGGGGCTTTAATACTCCACTTTTAACAATGGGTAGTCATCCATTCAGAAAACCAACAAGAAAACAATACACTCGAACAATACTACAGACCAAATGGACCTAACAAATACTTACAGAACATTCTATCCAAGAACAGCAACATACACATCATTTTCAAGTACATAAGAAATGTTTTCCAGGATAGAGCATATGTTAGGTTATCAAACAAGTCTTACCAAATTAAAAAAGGCTAAAATCACACAAAGTATCTTTTCCAACCTTTATAATATAAAACTGGAAATATGAAAGAGGAAAAATTTTGAAAATCCACAAATATGTGAAATTAAACAACACACGTCAGAATTCAATGGGTCAAATAAATCAAAAAGGAAATAAAATCTTGAGACAAATGAAAACGGGCTGGGTGTGGTGGTTCATGCCTGTATTCCTAGCACTCTGGGAGGTTGAGGAGGGTGGACAGCCTGAGCTGACGAGTTTCAGACTTACCTGAGCAAAAGCGAGACTATGTCTCAACTAAAAATAGAAAAATTGAGGCAAGAGGATCACTTGAGCCCAAGAGTTGGAGGTTGCTGTGAGCTATGACACCTCAGCACTCTACCCAGGGTGACAGCTTGTGACTGTGTCTCAAAAAAAAAAAAAAAGAAGGAAGAAAAAAGGGAAAAAGAAAGAAAGGAAGGAAGAAAGATAAAGAAAAAGGAAACGAAATACAACATACCCCAAATTATGGAATTCAGCAATAGTAATCCTATGAGGCAAGTTTCTAATGATAAATGCCTATATAAGAGAAAAGAAAAATCTCAAGCAACCTAACTTTATACCCCAAGGTATTAAAAAAAACAGGAACTAAGCTCAAAGTCAGCAGAAAAATGGAAATAGGAAAATCAGAGCAGAAATAAATGAAATAGAGACTAAAAAATAATAAATAGATAAATAAAACTAAGAATAAAATTGACAAACTTTTACCTAGACTAAGACAAAAAGAGGGAAGACTCAAACAAAACTATAAATGAAAGAGAAGACATTGCAACTGGCACCACAAAAATTTTAAGAATCAGAAAAGAGTACTATGAACAATTATATGCTAACAAATTGGATAACCTAGAAGAAATGGATAAATTCCCAGAAATATACAACCTACCAGTATTAAATCATGAAGAGATAGAAAACCTCAACAGACCAATAATGAGTAAGGAGACTGAATCAGTATTCAAAATACTCGCAACAACAACAGAAAAAAAGCCCTGGATTAGATGAATTCAGAGCTGAACTCTAACAAACATTTAAAAGAAAACTGAATACTAATCCCTGTTAAAAAGTCTTCCAGAAATCTCAGAGAATACTTCTAAACTCATTGTATGAGGTCAGCATCACCCTAATACCCAAGCCAGATACAGCCATTACAGGCAGAGAAAACTATAGGCCTGTATCTCTGATGAACATAGATGCAAAAATCCTCAGTAAAATACTAGCAAACTGAGGTCAACCACACACCAAAAGATTATATATCATTACCAAGTGGGATCCCCCCAATGCAAGATTGGTTTAATATATGCATATCACTTAATATGATAAACTGTGCATTGATAGAATGAATAATAAACACCATGTGATCATCTTAATAGATGCAGAAAAATAGAAGGAAATTTCCTCAATGCAATAAAAATCACTTATGAGAAATCCATAGTTAACATCATAATCAATGGAGAAAAACAAAAAGCTTTTTTTCTCTAAGATCTAGCACAGGACAAGGCTATTCACTCTTACTACTTTCAATATAGCACTGAGGTTCCAACCAGAGAAATTAAGCAAGAAAAAGAAGTAAAAGGCATCCATTTAAGACAATTTAAGAAATTAAATTGTCTATGTTTGGAAATAACATAATTTTATATATAGGAAACCTTAAATTTTCTCCATCAAAACCTGTTAGAACTAATAAATTCAGAAAATTTTCAAAATACAAAATTAATATACAAAAATCAATAGTGTTTCTGTACACTAACAAAAACTATCTGAAAAAAAAATCATGAGAACAATCTAATTTACAACAGCACCAAAATACCATTACTTAGGAATAAATATAACCAAAGATAATCTGCACACTGAAACGCATAAAATGTTGATGAATGAATGTCTTGAAAAAGACAACTAAATGGAAAGATAGCCCATGTTCACGGATTGGAAGAATTGATATTGTTAAAAAGTCCATATTCCAGTTTTCAGAGTCAATGCAATCCCTACCAAAATTCCAATGGTATTTTTTTAAGGAAGTACAAAAAGTTTTAAAATTCATGTGGAACAATAAAAGATGCCAAATAGCCAAAGAAATCTTGAACAAAAAGCGCCAAGCTTGAAGTATCACACTACCTGACTTCAAAATAAACTACAGGGGGATTCTGGGAAGATGGCCGACTGGTAGCAACCCTGGTCAGAGGCTCCTGAGCAAAGGAAGAAAAACTGGTTGGAATCAGAATCTATGAAGCCAGAGATGGGGAGCTGAGCCCAGAAAGAAGTTCAGCAAGCTATAAATCCA
>CAUYTI010027819.1:0-21822 GCA_963575145.1 Galago senegalensis
GCGCCTGTGGTCCCAGCTACTTGGGAGGCGGAGGCAAGAGACTCACTGGAGCCCAGGAGTTGGAGGTTGCTGTGAGCTGTAATGCCACGGCACTCTACCCAGGGGGACAGCTTGAGGCTCTGTCTCAAAAAAAAAAAAAAAGAAAAGAAAACAGATTATAGAAGGTTGGTTGCAGAGCAGATTAAGCAGTTAGGATGTGGTCAGAGGTGACCCTTGGTGCTAAATGTTGCATGTGCTCTGGACCTTACCTTTACATGGTCTTAGGTGTTTCCTGAGCAAATGGTGCTGCATAAAGGAGAGATGCAGGGCAAGAAATCTGGGAGAGGGTATCCACAGTATGGGGCACATTTTAGAGGAAAATGGGAAATATTTGTTGGGCCAGATGCTCTTCTCTGGGCTGACAACTTAAAATCAACCCTATAAATTCCCTTCATCTGGGTGGAAGATTGGGCCTTTGCTAAAGTTTAAAACATCCTGAGAAACATCCTTTATGCCTGAGTGTGAGTGAATCACTGAGAGCTGCTTCATAAGGCTCAGGCTACAGAATATCAGGACACTAGGCCCAGGAAAGGATGCTGGCAAGTGTGGAGGCTGAGGGTATAACTAGTTCAAGAGACAAGCCTGCCTGGCAGCTGCTCAGAGAGCCAACCAATAACAGGGACCAAGATATTGCTGGAATAGGAAGAGATGCTGTGCTGGTTAGCTCAAATTTCTACATGTAACCTCTTACCTTATTGGAAAATGATCATTGGTCCTGTTTTCACTGATTTCCTCAAAGTAGAAGACAACATTTGAAAAACAAATCTCTCACATGCCCATTGCACAGTGTCACTTTTGGCATCTCCGCCAGAGATTAAACATGAAAAGTCTGATGGCTCTGCAATGAGGACAGCATCACCCAAAGTCCCGGTGCCTGGTAATGTTTGACGTGGTGCTGATCACAAAGAATGAGGGCTCCCCTTTACTGTATAAATCATAATCCTTTGTTATGCCTCCCCAAAAGATGCCTGGTTCAGAAAAAAATAAAACTAAAGAAATACAGGAATCTAGGGAGAACCCAAATTAATCAACAACAATAAAAAAGAATAAACAATCCCATCACTGGGCAAGAAACATGAACAGAACCTTCTCTGAGGAAGACCAATGAATGGTCAACAAACAACGTGAAAAATGCTCATTGTCCCTAATCATCAGAAGAATTTAAATCAAAATCACCCAACCCCAGAGCCTCACGTGCCAGCACAGTTGTGAAGAAAAGGGAACTTGTCTACTTTTACACTGTTGATAGGACTGCAAACTAATACAGCCTCTTTGGAAAGAAGTATGAAGAATCCTCAACTCAAAATAGACCTTCTCTTTGTTCCCACCATCCCATTACTAGGCATCTACACAGAAGAAAAAAATCATGTTATCACAAGGACGTTTGCACTAGATTGTTTATCATAGCTCAATTTACAATCACCAACATGTGGAATCAACCCAAGTGACCATCAGCTCAGGAATGGGTTAAGAAACCATGCTACATGTATACCACAGAATATTATTTGGCCATAAAAAAGATGGGGACTTTACATCTTTTGTATTAACCTGCATGGAGCTGGAGAACATTCTCCTTAGTAAAGTATCACCAGAATGGAAACTCAAGTATCCAATGTACTCAATACTAACATAGAGCCAGTAGACAAACAAATACACACCCACACAGAAAAACTCAAGTAAATTCAAGTTGCAGGGGGAGGGGAGAGGGAAGGAGGGAGGGGAACTGGTGTGCTCTCACCTGATGGGCACAATGCAAGGGTATGTGGCACACCTCCTGGGTAAGGGGCACAACCACAACAGGGACTTTACCTAACAAATGCAAACAATGGAACCTAATCATTTGTTCCCTCATACTAGTCTGGAAAAAAAGAAAGAAATACAAGAACCACCAAAAAAATAAAAATCGCTTTGAGAGTCAGAAAAAAAAATTAAATATATTGCCATGAAATTTTACAACCATATTCATTCCTTACCCTTTATCATTAGTGAGATGAATAATACTATAAAGTGTGAGTGATGGAAACTGTGAAATGAAAGACATTTCCAGGGATGTTAAAAGTCTATTACATTGAGTCTAAATAATAATCCCTTAATTAGAAGGAAAGAGAAGTGTAATTTTTAAAAAAGAAAATGCCATTTCTTCTCATTTGAGGCCAATTAAATAAATAATGAGCAAACATAGCAAGTCTGCTGACTGGCAGGAGGGCTATTTCCTGGCCTGCTTTAGGCCCCCTGTCTACTTCAAACTTTGGCCTAGGATATCTATTTCCTATTTTTTTCTTCATTTAGTTTTGGATGAATGCATTTTATTTCTTCATTTAGCAGCATATATTAAATGTCTGCTGGGTGTCAGGCACTGACCAAAGTACTTTCAAATATTGACACATTGTATCTTTATAGCAAAACTATCAGGATGTATACAAATGAGAAAATGAAATTCAGTAACTTCCCAGAATCATAAAAACAATATCAATTAATTAAATGAAGTGATTTTCTTTTCTTACCACATTCCAAAAAAGATTTAAGGCTTTTCATTGAAAAATAAAACCCTACGTATAACAATAAAGTTTGTGATGAATGATGATGCATTTGACACACGGATTCACCTGGGCTCTCTCCCAAAGCCCAACTAAAATGACAGCAATGGGGTTGCTTTAAAGAGACAGAGAGTGGCATAACGTGAACGGGAGAGGAAACTGTGGCAACAGCATGTACAAGGTAGTGAATAGAGACTGGCTTGGCCGACCCACCACAGCCACAGCCACCCCAGCAGAGAGGAAGCCTAGGGGCGACCCAAGGCATTAAAGAGAATTTCATAAACTCTCAGAAATTGGCAGCCACAGGTACCTCTAAAACCCAAGATAAAATTAAAGTGAAAACAGGAACATGGCTTGAAAATACAATAAGAAGTAGCACATCCCCCAGAGCTCCTTCTCAGTATCACCAAAATGGTAAGGCTGAGGGACTCTGGTCCCAGAACACCAGGCAGAGCTGAGGTTTGAGCTAGCTTGCTAGCCAAAGGATTCTGGACAGGGCCCGGTGGCTCACATCTGTTAATCCTAGCACTCTGGAAGGCTAAGGTAGGGGGAATCCCTTGAAATCAGGAATTCGAGACCAGACTAAGGAAGAGGAAGAACCCTATCTCTACAAAACAATAGAAAAATTAGCTGGGTTATGGCAGGGGCATGTAGTCCCAGTTACTCAGGAGGCTGAGATAGAAGGATTGCTTAAGCATAGGATTTTGAGATTGTTGTGAGTTAGACTGGGGCCAGGGCACTCTACCCAGGGCAAGAGAATAAGACTCTATGGAAAGAAAGAAAGAGAGAAACAGAGGGGGAAAAAAAAAAGAAAGAAAGAAAGAAAGAGAGAGAGAGAAAGGGAAGGAAATGAAAGGAAAGGAAAAGAAAAGAAAAGAGAAGAAAACCAGAAAAGAAAGAAAGAAACAGGATTTGGGAAAGGCTGCCACTGAGCCCAGAGATGCCACCTCCTTCACTTCACTGGTAGCTCAGCCTCCAGACAAGACTGGGACATTCTTCTCTGGGGATTGTAACTAGTCTCAGGGAAAAATCCCACATATACTGACTGCCTTTGTCCATCTGTGCTGCTGTGACAAAGTACCTGTGACTAGGTGATGTACAAGGAACAGAAATTCACTTTTCTCACAGTTCTGGAAGTTTAAAAGTCCAAGATCAAGGCACCAGCGAGTTCAGTTGTCTGGTGAATGCTGCTCTGTGTTTCCAAGAAAGACATAGGGGCAACGTGGCCAACACAATTTGTGAGGCCTCATCCATAAGGGCTTTAATCCCTTATAGAAGGGAGAAGCCACCATAGCCTAATTGCCTCTTAAAGGACCCACCTCTCAACACTATCGCAACATTGCCAACACCTGGAATTTGGAAAGGACATAGCACTGACATCGTAGTCCCCCCCACATGAAATGTCCCACCCAGATGACACCTCAGTGGAGCCTGCCACCTCTGGAGTTTACAGTAGCTTTTTATTTGCTCATTCATAAATATGTATAGATTGCCAAGGAGTGACACTGAACCCTTATGAAAAGCTCTAACATGAGAAAAGAGAGCCTGAAGCAAACAAACAGAGGAAAGAAACTTGAATGGAACAAAGAACACAAGGGGAAGGAAACTTTTTTTTTTTAATCTCTCTAAGGTCATCAAAAGAAGAGAAGATACTGTATACATGTCCAAAGAACAGAATATTATAAAAATGGAATGTTCACAAAACAAAAAGTTGTAATACACAACTACAACAGGGACTCTACCTAACAAATGCTAACATTGCAACCTTATTGTTTATGTCCTCATATTAATTTGAAACTTTAAAAAATGTTGCAACCTACTGTAAGGAGTATTGTAAGTAGACTTCAAAAAATGTCCCCACAAGACTCTTATCCCCTGGCTATTCAAAAACCCATGTAAATACGACAATGGAGGCCCTTTACAGGTGGACTTAGAGTGTTTAATCAACTGACTTTTAAAAAGGGAGATTATCTTGAGTTCTCAAGGGAGACCCAATGATATCAATGAGCCCTTAATTATAGAAGAGAAATGTGAAAGATTTGGAGAGATTCAGAGTCTAAGGGGGCTCTGCAATATAGGGGCCACAGGAAAGGACACCACCTAGGGAAGAATGCAGGCAGTCTCTAGGAGCAAAAGACCAGCCCCTCACTGACAGCCAGCTAGGAAATGGGGACTGTGGTCCTACTCCTGCAAGGAACTAGATTCTTGCAAGAGCCAGAATGAACCTGGAAGCAAATTCTTCCTACAGCCTTCATGTAAGAACTCAGCCAGCAACACCTTGGCTCCCATCTTGTGAGACTCCAGAGGACCTACCTGAGCCACAGCATGCCCAGACTTCTGGTTCGCAGAAACTGTGAGACAGTGAATGAGTTCTGTTTTAAGCCTCCAAGTTAGTAGTCACGTTGTCTGATAGTGATAGAAAGCTAATACAAGGAGATCCTTCAAGAACTGGAGAATAAAAAGATGGAAAATTAGAGTCCAGAAAAATACCACAAGAGGACTAACCCAGAAGGCCCAAAACCTAAACAAAAGTCATTCAAGAAAGAAAGAACTCAGAAAATACAAGGAGGTGATTATCAAAGAAACAAACAGAGAAAAAGAGCCTGCATTTGAAGGACTTGAGTTTCCAGATGATGATCGACTGACACAATGGGTGTAAGAAAACCCCACGAGAGTATATTATTTCAGGACACTAGGAATGGGGAAATGAGCCAACATGAGGCAACAAAACCTCCAGGGGAAAAAAATGTCACCTGAAAGGATTAAGAATCAGAACAGCTTTCAACTTCACAACTGAAGTCCTAGAAACTACAAGCTGACGGACTGTCCAAATTATCCATTAAATGGGATTGTAGACTAATGACCTTTTCAGACACACCAGTTCTCATGAAATGTGCCTTCCAGCATCTGTCTCAGATGCTGCCCCAGAACAAGGACTTACACCAAGGGAGAAGAAGAGACATGGCCCATGGGGAGGAGGAGGACAGTGGCAAGGAAGAGCCAGTCTTGCAATAAACTTGGTAGAAATCTCAGACCCCTAAAATTCAATTAAAATAAAAGTGGAAGAATACACATATTGCAAAAATGTAAAAAGAAATAAATGAGAAAATGCAATGAAGAAAAATAACCTAGGGTAAACTCAGTGCTCTCAAACATACACTGTCTGGCCTTGGTTAATTCTAAGGACTGGACCACAAATTTGGCTCTATTCTTCCTAGATGCTGAGACAATAAAGACACATAATCAGCTACAAGATTTATCATGTCCATAGGACAAAAACACCACAGCTGTTCAACAGAAATGCAGCTTTTCCTAATGCCTGAGATAAATTTCTCCTGTGGGCCCTCATAAAGAGGACACTGCATAATATCATAGTCAGTGTCCTTGAAAAGATCCCAATGATATATATGACAGTAAATTTTGCATTGCTCTTTCTTATCGTGTCCATCAAAATTGGCAGATGGTAAAAAATAGAAGCACAATTTAATTCAAGTCCCAGAGCCAAAAGTGCACCTGCCAAGGGTACCATTTAGAAGGGCATGTCCTTCAGCAATTCTCAATGAATACTGCTTCTCACAATCCAAACTTTCCTCCTTTCATCCCCACATTTACCCCAAGTTGAGGGTTCAGAAGCATGAGCTATCCAAGATTTTATCCTAATTTCAGGCTACCGAGTTGGTCTGCCAGTTTCACGTATGCAACAGAAGACACAGGTTTCCTGGGTGAGGGACAAAGAACTATTATTACACACGTACGTAGCAGTTAAGAGCAGTCAGAGTGTCAGTATTTGTGCTGGTTCCCCAACTCCACTCCCCATGGGGCAATGCAAAGAGGATAAGATGGCATCTGCACATTGTCTGTGCTGCATTACAGGAGAGGAACACTGAGCTTAGAAACCCAGAATCTTTCATATTGCAGTGTGTCTGCCTTTTGCTCTCAAGAAAGACACTATCTCTGTCTTCCAAGGTTGTAAGCAAATCTTTTCTTTACTTCCAGAGGCAGACACTTCCTACATTTTTTTCAGACTGTTCACCATACAGACATCCTTAAAAAGATAGGCTAAATCTAGAACAAAAGCAGTAAGTGCCTTTTCTTATAAGACATGCGCAGGTCATGTGGAAATGCAAGAGAACCGTGGAAAGCTGCCTCCCAGCAGTGGGTGGGTAGGGGCAGTGACAAAAGACAAATTTGTGGAGAAAATCTCAAGAGAGAACTGTGGAGTCCTCTCCACAGAAAAACTGCACCCCAAGCTATGTTCAATAAGGCATGGAGTTCAGATCATAACAATATTTGTACTGGTATTAACAGATGGAGCAGAAAAAGGATATCATAAGTCACAGAGCCCAGGGAGGCCATGTGTATCTAAGGAATCACATTTGAGTCACCACTCAGGGAAGTCCCAGCCAGGAAATCCACCTAAGACATCCTAAAGGTTGCCGTGTCTGCTTGTTGCAGGGACTGGTGTAGAAAAGGAGAAACAATACAACTTGTGCTGCCACTTTCAGTTATGTGGAAGAGAACGATGGCTTGGCAGGGCACCTCATGTCCAGTGATGGGGCTGCCTTTCAGTTAAGCAGAAAAGTGACTCTTCATAATGTCTCCATATGTGGTGCCAAAAACGACAGGTCAAACTGGCCAAATAATCTTTGGGTTTTCCAAAAATCTTCAGCAACATTATTTACCAGGAGGTTAAAATCTCTACCTCACTTTTACAAGGAGGTCCTGAGGATTCTTGTTGAATATCTGTCATGGAGCTAGCTTTGGTAATCTGTTCAAAATGTTCACCTCCATCTGGAATGGTGACATCCCAGATCCATAGGTATCATGCCAAGATGTAGTAATAAACCAAGATCCTTGGATTTGCACTGTTGAAGGAAAAAATATCTATGACACTTGTTAAAGATAGTAAGGAAGACTCTGTTCAAGAGAGGATTATGCCAGTAGGTACAAGGACCGTTGCAATGGGTCTTGCAGTGGGAGAGAGAGATTAGGCTTGACTCCTGCCCCAGGAAGGTCAAGTGGGGATTTACAACCAAGGAGCAGGGTGAGGACCAGTGGGTAGAAAATCACTAAAAAGAAACATCAAGAATAAAGGAGATGCTTACTAGACTGACTTAATAGAATGCTTTCTGACAGCAAGCCAGCATGAAAAGACATCAAGGATGGTTAGATAACAAGGATAGGGGATTTTTGCTAAACCAACTTAGAAGGATTCACACTCAAACTGGATTCTACAAGGATAGAGAATGAAGCCCAACACCAGGCCATAATCAAAAGAACTCAGAGGAGCCTGACTTAAGTTTGGTCAAACTTAAGGTTTTTAAGCTCAGAGAGTCTTTGTGTGTGTGTGTGTGTGTGTGTGTGTTGGTATCACAGAGTTTTATTGCATTCAGTATGGGAAAGATAAATGGTTGAAATGAAAAAGAAGGGTTTTGTAGGGACTCCAATCTCTCACTGGGGACTCCTCTTACTACTTCCTTTGGAGCTGAAGATGAAGGGGAAAGAAGGCTTCACCCTTATGATCTCATGACTCCCTCCTGTCAATCACATCAGTCCATCCAGATACAGAGCAAAGTAGCTTTGCCTCCCTGCAGGCCAGTTGCTGTTGCCCATCTTTATGTTTTAAAAAGGCCTCAAGAGGACAGCGGTATAGCGAGAAGAATGAGTGCCTTAGCCCCAAAGACAGTAGTGGGAGGGAAGGGCAATCCACATCATCTTATCAGGGTCCTCTACATTCTTCGAATATCATAAATCAACTCTTTGGAGGGGGCTGGGTGAGTTATAGCTCTAACTCCTCTCTGGGAGTGGAGAGTGAAGATGAAAAACAAGGCAGTCTGCCCCCTGGGAGACACAGTAGTGGCATAAGACAGGACAGAAGAGAACTGGAGAAAGAGTTTGAGGAGGGGTGGGGGAAGGAGGTGTGCAGTGTGCTAGGCACACACATCCAGGAAGTAGGGGAAGTTGCCGCACTTGAGACCTCTGTCCTCTTAGAATGGCCAGAATTGATTCAGCTAAAGGTAGTCCCATTTTTTTTTTTTTTTGAGACAGTGTCTCACTCATTCACCCTGCGTAGAGTGCCATGGCATCATCGTGGCTCATTGTAATGTCAAACTCTTGGACTTAAGAGATCCTCTTGCCTCAACCTCCTGAGTAGCTGAGACTAAAGGCATCCACCACCACGTCTGGCTAATTGTTCTATTTTTAATAGAGATGGTCTCACTGTTACTCAGGCTGGCTCAAACTCCTGTGCTCAAGCAATCTACTCACCCTGGCCTCCCAGAGTGCTAGGATTACAGGTGTGAGCCATGAAGGCTGGTCTCTCCTTTTTTTTTTTTTTAATAGGATATCACCTTCTTCAGGGAATAAATTTTTGGAATGGCTAGAGAGGAAGAAAGGAAACTTATCACGAGAAATGAATCTTATACCCCTTAGTCCATCATCCCAGCCTACAGAGCTGGCCATGTCCCCATGGAAGGGTTCCCGTACCAGGAGGAGTGTGAGGTCCTGGTGAACAGGAGCAATAGTCAATCAAACACCTTCACTCAGGATTAAACACTTTTGGCCTTTCTCTGGGCTGCTGTGCCCAGAAGTATGTAGATAGGGGTGAAAGTGAGGCAAAAGAAGAGATTAGTGAATCCTTGACAGAGATCTTCTCCAGTTCCCTGTATAATCAAAAGAGTCTTCTTAGGTCTCACCTCCACGAGGTGCCAGTCTGCTTATCATTCTCCTTCCTACCTCTATGTGTAAGATAGGCCTTATTCTTTGAGGAAATGAAAGAACACACAGAGGCTACTATTTCGACTAGATAATGACACACCACATGCTCTGGGATAAATCCAACCCCAAGAGTGAGAATGTCCCGTGACACAAAGGGTGCATGCTGAGTGTTTATAAGATCAGAGACATAAGTGATGATTCCTTTTTAAGCAAGTTATAACTTCAGTTCATATATAACCCAAATTACTGAGCAATAAATTTTCAACTATCAAATATTCAAACTAACTTCCACATGTCTTGATTCTCCACCCCTAAATATCATACTATGGGTTTCCTAAGAGTAAGGACCTTCTCCTATGTAATTATGATATCATTATAACACTTCAGAAAATTAACAGTAATTTAATATCACCAAATATCCTCTCCATTTTCATATTTTCCCAAATGTGGGCAACTTCTAACTCTTCAATTAATAGTTCATATCTTTCTGCAATGGCCTGAATGTGTCCCACAAAATTGTGTGTTGGAAACTTACTCAGCAATGCAACAGTGTTAGGAGGTGGAGCCTGCTGAGAGGTGGAGCCCTCACAAATGGATTAGCCCTCACAAATGGATTAGTGCTATTACAAAAAGGGTTCACTCTCTTCTGCTCTTCTGCCATGGAAGGACACAAGAGGTGTCCCCTTTTTTGCCTTTCCATTTTTCTCCATGTAAAAATGCAGGAATGTGGCCTTCACCAGATGGCAATGACTTAATCTTGGACTTCCCAGCCTCCAGAACTGTGAGAAATACATTTCTATTCTTTGGTGGCACTTGTGGCTCAGTGGGGAGGGCACCGGCCCCATATACCAAGGGTGGCGGGTTCAAACTTGGCCCTGGCCAAACTGCAACAAAAAAATAATTGCTGGTGGGTGCCTGTAGTCCCAGCTACTCGGGAGGCTGAGGCAAGAAAATCACCGAAGCCCAGGAGTTAGAGGTTGCTATGAGCTGTGATGTCACAGCACTCTATCAAGGTTGATAAAGTGAGACTCTGTCTCTACAAAAAAAAAAAAAAATTCTATTCTTAATAATGAACCCAGTCTCAAATATTCCATTCTAGCAGCAAAACAAAGACACTGTCTCTGTTATCTGCATCTCTTAATATATGCCTGCATTTTTTTCTACATAAAAAGCATTCAGTTAAGAAAGAGAGAAAAATTTTAAAAGACAATGAAAAAATTTTCCTCCTGGCCTGATTGTATACAGTCTCCTGCAGTAGCAATAAAATCAGTTTTGGGGGAAGGCACAGCAGCCTTAAATGACTACCCTCAAGTGTAGAGATATGTCAAGTGCTGTCTTGGTAAATCTTGAGAGGGGAGAGGAGACCTGATTTCCTGATTTGTAGTGTTTTCCAATTTCCATGGTGTAAATACTCCTACCATGGTTATTTTAAGGTACCAGTTTGACATCTCAAATATAGAGTTGGGATCTATGCCAATCTATTATTGGCAATTATATGCAAAGAGGGCCGCAGCACATCACAAATAAGTTCCAAAGATTCCCTTGACTCTAGGTTGGCCCATACATGTAGAAGCTGTGGAATTTGACAATGCTACAGTGAGTTTGTCAAGGGGGAAAAAAAGGCATGAAAGAAGCTAATCCTAGGAAGTTAATTTCTGCTTAAGGAGACGGAAGCCTCCTTCTCCTCCTTTGAGCCTTTTTTACTGTAAAATTTCTGTTCAAATTGTCTCTCCCCACACTATGTGCTTTGACATTCTAAGAATCATTCAAGTGGAACTCAAGTCCACTTGAATGGAGGATGTAGCAGGATGTGCATGTAAGCTCAGTGGTCAGCTGTAGTTTTCTGGTCATACAAAATTGAGATAAATTTGGCTCCAGAATGCAATGGTCTCCTCAAAATTCCTGCATATTTCCAATGGCTTCAATTTTCTAGGCATCCGTGGGTGCATTCAGGTGTACACTTGAATATAGCAGGATGTTCATGTAAGCTCAGTGGTCAGCTCTAGTTTTCTGATCATATAAAATTGAGATAGATTTGGCTCCAGCATGCAATAGCCTCTTCAAATTCCTGCATATTTCTGATGGCTTCAATTTTCTAGGCATCCGTGGGTTCAATTTCCTGCCCTTTCTGGGCTCTCAGTTTCTCTTCTTCTCACATAAAGTAGTTTCCTTTTCTTTCGTCCTAGTTGACCTGGATGCAGGATTCAGTCCCTTTTTCTTGATTCCTACCCAATTCTCAGAAAGAAAGGAGAAAGGGAAGAAGATAAAGAAAGAGGGAGAGAAGAAAGAAATTGGAGAGGGAAAGGAAAAGGAAGAAGGAAGGAAGGGAGAAGAGGAAGGAGAACTATTTGGCCAACCTTAGGAACTATTGGACAGAGCTGAAGAGAGATGTCCCACTTTACAACCCCACTGGCCACCATCTCAATTGTAAACTTGATTTCTCCAGTTTCTCCCCCACTCCCATGTTTCAATCCCTTTCTTGAGCTGAGTAGTGAAACACCCTCTTTGTTATTGTAGAAACATTCCCTTAGGGCCTCACCTGTCCAGGCTAGTTACCCCCACCATGAACAAGATAATTTCATGCCTTATCATAAAGATCTGGAGAACTGTAGCCCAAGGATAGTTTGAGAAATAACTTTGATCCACAAAATTTTCAGGTCCTCAAATATTCACAACCTAGGACTTGGCTTTCTTCCTCAAGCTCTAAGGCATCTCTCTAAGATGATGGCATCTAGAGAGAGGACAGAACAAAGAAGAGAGGCCAAGGGCACAGGCTTAGCCTCTCTTAAGGGAGGTTCCCAAAAGCAACTACAAACATTCTGTTTATATCTATTGGCCAGAACATAGTCATATGGTAATCCTGGCCTGCAGAAGATTCTGGGAAATGTAGTCTTTAATATGAGCAGCCATGTATCCTACTAAGAGCACTCTCTCCATGGAAAGAGAATCACTACAGTCTCTATAGCACCTTTCCAAAGCCAGGACATCTGCTATTTTGGAGGAACTCTGGGTCACTTGCTAACATACATTGTTTAACCTTGCTACTCTAGAATTCTGTGAAAAGAGCCTTAGAAACCTCCTGGTGATACCTGCTGGGATCTATCCCAGACCATGTCCAAATTGATAATACATTTTAATTGGTTTACTGCACATTAATTTAGTATACATTTATTGAGCATCATGCACCTTGTTCACTGAGATCAACCCTTCACTTAACAAGAAATACCTAGTTCTTTCCATCTGTACACAGCCAATACTCCAGGTTAAGCTTCATAAAGGATTTTACATCAGAAGAACCATCAATTTTGCTTTCATTTTACAAATCAGGAAGCCAGAGGTTCAGAATAATAAAATTGTTTGAAAAAAGTTAAATACAGAAAAGAGCTTAAATACAGGAGGAGCTTATACCCGAGTCCTTTTTTTTTTTATGCCTCATTTGGTGTCCTGTGCAAAGGTATTTTCTTCCATTAAGCTATTCCTTTCTCAATGGCTAACCAAAAAATGGAAAGATTTATCAATTTGGGTTTTTCCTCAGTTTTTATTCTCAGAAGAGTTCCTGTATAAGACTTCTTGCATTTCAAATTTTTATTTGTTCGGTTAGTATGAAGCTCTTGTACCTCTTTCTCATCAATTTTAATATTTGCTCTGATTTAGAATAGATTGCTCTGGATTTCATAGCCATCTAAAATTTCATTACAACTTATAACTACAACTTATCCCCAAAAGATTGGAAGATGCCTCTTCCTATGTTTATTTCAAATGAACTTTGAGAAGTGGGGTCAAGTTAACCGTGTCCCATTTCTCAGTTCCCATAGGGCACACAATATTCCTAAAAACTGAATAAAATAATAGGTAATGGAGCATCTACAGTATGCCTAAAATTTTAAATTTTCTATTCCCTATAAATCTTCAGCCTTCCAGTCTGTAGTTTCTCATTTTGTTAAATCTCACATTCTGTATACCTAAACCTCTAAATCTTGTGTAGTACCTGATAATCCTTTAATTACATCAATTGTATTAAAAAATTAATTTCAGAAGAAAGCATATCAAATTCATTTTCTCTATCCTTTTATAGAAGTAAAAGTTGTTTTAACTTCTCAAGGAAGTTGTGAAATTAAGAAAAATATGTTATAATGAGTAGGCAATTCTAAAACTGTAGTATTACTGTTACTTTCTCTGTGAAGAAAAAAAAAGCTTCAGTAAATGCCACAAAGTGTTATACTTTGCCAAGGGAATTTCTAGGCATTTTCAAATTCCCAGAAACCTCTCCATATGGCAAAAGCAGAAAGTTTGGTGTAGGGAAAACAGTTAGCCTAGTCTGTCTCTGTTCAGATCTTCTTGGGCAGTTAACAAATACTCACTGCCATTTATTAAGAATTTACTGGTCAGAGGAGTTAACATTCATTGTCTTATTTAATGCTCCTAACAGATCTATGTGGTGGGTACTAGATTATTCCATTTATAGCTAAAGAACGCACAGTTAATAAAGGAGCTGAGCATAGATGCAACCACATACCACCAAACATTACCATCTCTAACATGTAAATCAAATAATAAGGACAATTGAGAAATAGACAAAGGATACAAATACGGAATTCACAAATAAAGCAATACATAGGACCAAAACACACACAAAGATACTCAACCGTATAGTAATCTACCACAATTGCTAGGCAATTAAAAAGAACTCACAGTTTGAGGGGCGTTTCTTGATAAAGTCGATTAAAGAAAAAAAATTACTCCATAATACAGATGATCATTTAAATTAACCTAATTAAATCCCACAAGATACACTTGAGAACACTGGAAATTACATCTGTTGAACCTCAATCAGTGAGACCAATATAAAGTAAATAAGTTTCTCTCAATCTACCTTGCTAAACATAGGTAAAACCCTAGCTATACTTTATATGTGTGTGTGTGTGTGTGTGTGTGTGTATAGCAATTATATATAAAACAAACATAAAAAGACTCTACAAGATGGGCAGAAAAAGGAAGGCCTTTTGGAAATCTTGAGACGAAAGCAATAACACCATGGTAAGTTCTCTGTATTTTCTTATTAATATGCACTGAGGTGGATACTAGAGAAGCTAACAACTCAGAAATGCCAATGGATACAGACAGAGAAGAGCCCAAGGAAGGCTTGCACTCTCTAGCCACAGGGCCAGAAAAGAAGCCAAAGGTGCAGAAAAGAACAGCCTACCAAGACAGAAAACTTGTAGACAATAATCACCCTACCCATAATAATCACCCTACTGTGTCAGTAGAGGCCATGTGGGATCCTGGACTTCCAACGCTGCCCAGTGGTAATGAGGCACTCCTCCCCTCCACACCAGTGTCAGAGGAGGTCAACAAGAAATCAGAACTTTCATTGCCATATAGTAGTGATAAGTCTTTTTCTCTGCCCTCTCAGGGTGAAAGCACATGCAGCAAAAAGATGGAGACAGTCTGGCTGGGGTCTGCATGACACAGCTAGTCTGGTGAGTATAGGTCCTATATGACCTTCACCTCATGTTTCCCATTCTTGCTGTTTTGTAAATTCAGCTTTAACCTAAAAGTGTATGTCTTGAGTAGTCTAGGGCAATTGATTTAGGAGATGAACTTTTGAATTGGAATGTTGTTTTGGGTCATGGATTATGGTTATTATTATTTATTATGGGTCATGAGTTATCCTAATTATTGTTGTTTAAGGTAAAGGTTAATATGGTTTTTACTTTGAACATTCATGTATAAAACTGTGGTTTTGGAAATGGAAGAACGGAACAGTCTCAGAGAAGCTACCTTGACTGTTCTCCAGAATCACTGGCCTTGTGACAAATGAAGTGAAATGAATCTACCCCTGTATCTATAAATGAGCTGACAGTGACAGGTGGCCAGACCCTTTTTATCTGATAACAAGTGGCAGTGGTTACAACAGAGAGTACTTGGGGAACAGTAATGAGGTGTTCCCCTCCCAGCCAAGGTGGTATAACAGAGGCCTGTGGGGGCCTAGACGCCCACCCCTACCCAGAACTAACAAAGGGTCCCAACCCTCCCCAGTGCCACAGGAAGGTGAGTGATGAACCCGGAACCTCCCACCTGACTTGATGTCAGAGAAGACCTGCTAGAATACAAGGTTTAAATAAAATCCAGAGTCTCATAACACAGCATGCTAAAGCCCGTAATACAAATTAAAAATCATTTATACCATGACCAGGAAAATCCCAACTTGAACGAGAAAAGACATTAGATCCCAATGTAGAAATCACACAATAATTGGAATTATCTGAGGAGAATTTTAAAGTAGTCATTGTAAAAGTGCTTGAATGAGTAACTATGAACATGCTTGAAATAGATAAAAAATAGAAAGTCTCAGCAAAAACATGGAAGACATAAAGAAACATAATTATCAAAATCAAAAACTCTATACATGGCCTAATAGTAGAATGAAGAGAATAGAAGAAAGCATTAGTAAACAGGAAGGTAAAACAAAAGAAGTTACTGAGTCTAAACACTAGGGAGAATGTAGACTGGGAGGAAAAATGAGCAAAGCAGGTGGGTCCCGCAGGACTATAACAAAAGATCGAACGTGCATGTCACTGAAGTTCAGAGAGGAGAAAACAAAGAGCCTGGACTTGAACTATGTTTGATGATAACAATAATAATGGCTAATAAATAATGACTAATTTCCCAGATTTGACAAAAAGCATAAATCTACAGATTCAAGAAGCTTGAGTGAACTCCAAACAGAATAAACTTTAAGAAATTTGTGCCAACATACATCATAATCAAACTACTGAAAACTAAAGACAAAAGTAGATTTGGGTTTTGTCCCACCAATTCAATAATTTCCAGCAAATGGAATAAAGGACAGTCTCAGTTGTGTGAAGTGAGGTATTTCTCCCACATTTGGCCATTCCTATCTCTCCTTACAACAGGGTTCTTTTCATTAGAAAACAATTAAAATGTCATTTGAGTTGGTGGGACCACACCTACAGTGCATCTTACAAGGGTACGTGTGAAATTTACTAGCTGTAAAATATAAATGTCTTAACACAATAACTGAGAAAATGCCAGGAAGGCTATGTTGACCAGTTTGATGAAAGCATTTCAGATTGTGTGTAAAACTAGCTCATCGTACTCCATGATTGCATTAATGTACACAGCTATGATTCAATAAAAAAAAAAAAGTAAAAAAATGCCATTTGAATGCCGCTTGAGAGGTGTTTCTCAGTCTGTTTG
Organism: Galago senegalensis; assembly: GCA_963575145.1. Taxonomy (NCBI): domain Eukaryota; kingdom Metazoa; phylum Chordata; class Mammalia; order Primates; family Galagidae; genus Galago; species Galago senegalensis. The sequence continues at coordinate 16,515 of CAUYTI010027819.1, forward strand.
AAAATAAGGTCTCCTTCACTCAATGTAAAAAGTTGTTAATGAAAAAACCAAACTGTAAAATATTTTAAAGAAGTTTATTCTGAGCCAAAATGAGTGACCCAGGGAAACACAGTTTGAGATGTCCTGAGGAAGTATGCCCATGGCAGTTGGGTTACAGTTTGGTTATGTAGGAAGATAGGAGTTGTAGGTAAAATCACAAATTAATGCATAGAAGGTGTACATAAGTTTGGCCCCCAAAGGTAGGACATCTCAAAGGAGGTGCTTATAAGCCATAATTGAGGAATTTTCTAGTTGGTGATTGGGAGAAAGAGTTAAACTTTGTCTAAAGACTTGGAACCAATAGAACAGAATGCTTATGTTAAGATAAAGAGTGTCATGGAAAAATAAATGAATAATAAATATTGACGAGCTTCTAAAAAAAGATAAAGCGTGTCTTATCTGTCATGTGATGCCATGTGAGGTAGGTTGGAAAGTAAGCCACCACGTACTGGGTCAAAAGACCTTTATAGCAAGACCAAAGGCTAGACATATGACCTAATTCTTGCCTTGGGTGGTCTTATGTCTTGTTTATAATTTGATATCTATTGTCACAAAGAGTCCGTTGTGTCAGTCTTATGATTTCCATTATGACATTAATGCTGGTCAGTTGTAATGTTTAAACTCCAAAAGGCAGAGGGCATGATGAGGCACCTGACCTTCCTTCTGGTCATGGCCAGGAACTCGGTTTTTAAGGTTTTTCTGGAGTTCCCTTGGCCAAGAGGGAGACTGTTTAGTTGATGTGGGGCTTAGAATAGGATTTTATTTTTAGTTTACAAAGTCATGCCCCTTTTGAAATATAATTTGAAGATCAAAATAAACTATTAGATCTCAGAAAAAAATTAACAGCTCAGTCACCTACATACCACACACTGATATTGTAAATAATAATGTGTAGAATGAGTTAATCTAAGAAAAAGCCATAAAACTTGCCACAAATGCAACCTGGCTTCTATTAATAGGAGTTGTGTCTCAAAATAAATACTGTTTCTCAAGGTCTAAACAAATAGAATAAAAATCATTTAGCCTTCTGGTAACCTTCAAACAAAATTCTAAACTGGGCATGGTGCATATAATCCTAGTACTCTGAGAGGCTGAGGCAGGTGGATCACCTGACCTCAGTAGTTTGAGATCAGCCTTAGCAAGACTGAGCACCCCGTTTCTACTAAAAATAGAAAAACTAGCTGGGTATTGTGGCAGGTGACTGTAGTCCCAAGCTACTTGAGAGGCTGAAGCAAGAGGATCTCTTGAGCCCAAGAGTTTGAGATTGCTGCAAGCTATGATGCCATGGCACTCTATCCAGGGCAACAGAGCAAGACTATCTAATAAATAATAAATAAATAAATAAAACAAAATAAACAAAATTCTGTAGTAAAAACTGTTTTAAACTGCAGGGAAGAAATGACCTATTATGTTGATGGTGGGTACTCTTCCAAATAATTCTAGATCAAAATACATAAAAATTACAATTATAGGCTATTTCAAAATAACAACAATGGGCCAGGGACTGTGGCTCATGTCTGTACTCCCAGCTATAAGGTAGGCTGAGGCAAGAGGATCACTTGAACCCAGGGGTTGGAGGCTGCTGTGAACCAGGTTGATAGCACAGCACTCTCCAGTTGGGCAACAGAATGAGACTCTGTCTCAAAAAAAAAAAAAAAAAAAAAAAGAAAGAAAAGAAAAATAAAACATTATACAGGAGTGGATAAATTTGTACACATATAAAATTCCTTGATTAAATACCTTATTATTAAATAAGAAGTAATTCAATTATAAGCTTTGAATTCAGTGAGTTAGAAAGAGAACAAGAAAATAAACACAAGGAAAGAAGAGGGATCAAAGGACTTAATAAAGATAAAAGGAAATAATAATGGGTTAAAAACTGAAAGACACAAAAACTTTCAAAGCATAGGTTCTTTGAAAAGTTTGATAAAACTGAGAGAACCCCAAAACACAGAGAATAGAAGCCTATAACCATAAATATATTTTTGACATCTGGAGAACACTCAGAGAACTAAAAATAGACCTGCCATTTGATCCTACAATTCCTTTATTAGGTATATATCCAGAAAACCAAAAATCACATTATAACAAAGATATTTGTATCAGAATATTTATTGCAGCCCAATTCATAATTGCTAGGTCATGGAAGAAGCCCAAATGCCCATCAATCCACAAATGGATCAATAAACTGTGGTATATGTACACCATGGAATATTATGCAGCCCTAAAGAAAGATGGAGACTTTACCTCCTTCATGTTTACATGGATGGAGCTGGAAAATGTTCTTCTTAGTAAAGTATCTCAAGAATGGAAGAAGAAAAAGTATCCAATGTACACAGCCCTATTTTGAAACTAATTTATAGCTTACATAGGAAAGATATAACCTAATATGGGGAGGGGGGAGGGAGAGGAGAAAGGAGGTGGGTAGATGGGTGGAGGGAGGGTGATTGGTGAGGTCACCTCTATGGTTTATCTTACAAGGATACATGTGAATCTTTCTAAAAGCAGAGTATAAATGTCCTAATAACTAAGAAAATGACATGAAGGCTACGTTAACCAGTTTGATGAGAGTATTTCAAATTATATATGAAAACACCACCCTGTACCCCATGATTGCATTAATGTACACAGCTAGGATTTAATAAAAAATATATATATATTTTAAAAAATTATCTAAAAATAGAATATACAGTTTTAAACTTAAAAGCTTAAAAGCATGAATGAGTTTCTAGAACTAAGTCAATTACCAAATCTTTTTAAGAAGCAGAAATATTACATTGACCGAAAAAACACAGAAGTTGAAAAATTATAATCAAACTGGTAGGCAGCTTCTAAAGTGAATCGCAGTGATCTCCTGTTCTTGAGTGTGGACTTAGTCCAGTGATTGGATTCTAATACACAGAATATCACAAATGCAATGGGATGCTGGTTTCAGGACTAAGCTGCAGGACACAGACTTCTATCTTGCTCGTGCTAAAGGCTCTTCTCATTTCTTTGGTCTGTGGAAGCCGCCAAGTGGTGAGCTGCCTGATGGAAAGGCCCATGTGGTAGGGAATTGAGGGCAACCTCTGACCCAGAGCCAGTGAGGAACTGAATCCTTCCATCAACTAGATGAGAGAGCGGGAAGCAAGATGGGGTTGAGATGGACTGCAGACCCAGGACTGACACGCTGACTGAGGCCCTGTGATGGACTCAGCCACAGCACCCAAATAAGCCAGGTCCATATTCCGGACCCACAGTAACTGAGATAGGCAATGTTGTTGTCATTTTAGTCCACTCAGTTTCTGGGTGATTTGCCACCCATTATCAATAGATAACGGACAATACAAATTATGTCAAGAAAAAAAGGTGCCATGTCTAGGTTGTTGTAGGGATATATCTTTAAAAACTTCAAGAAGTAGATAAATTCCAGGATATCTAAACTTTTCCAGAGTGTAGAAGTAAATTCACATTAATATTTATGAATTAGTATGGTTTGTAATTTTCTTTTGGGGAGAAATGTCATATTTTTGTATCAGAATTATGGGTTTGAGGACAGGTTATAGAAAGCAAGGGATATAATGAAATATCCTTTATATATCAAAAAATAAAGATCTATCTCAAGCAAATAATTAGCACCACTTATAACAGTAAAATACCAGAACCTTCTCACTAAATCGGGAATGCCTGCTATCAGCACTATTATCTTGTGTTGTTCCAGGAGAACGAAAATAGAAAGTGTGGTATGAATATTAGAAAGGTGGAGACCTAATTGTCATTATTTGAAGTTTGTTTCTCTGAAAACCAGAAAGAACCATGAAAACTTGTTATAACTGACAAAGTTGCTCCGTAAGGCCACTAGTGTTTATATATAGCAAATCCTCCAAAGCAGAGCCAGAAAGGTACTGGAGGAAATACAGTCAATATGAATTTGGCAAGTAAGTAAATGCAGATATATGATTAAAGACATGAGTAAATTTGAATTCTCTAAGAAAAGAAAGAGCAGGGGGCCAAGAATGAGCCATGTGAGAATATGAACACCGCCCTGCCTAAAGGAAGAACAGCACTGCTACTCAATACTGCCTCCAGCCGTGCAATCAGGGCTCTCCTTCTCAAGGATGTCCTGACAATAAAGCTCAGTGCACAGGGGGTATTTCCATTACACCCTGGATGCTCATGATTCACCCTTTAGTAAACATCTTTAAGGACTCACGTGACCTGATGCCCTAGATCCATGGCACACATATGGCTCTGAACAGTCGCTTCTCCAAAGTCACATGCACGGGAAGCCATTTCACCATTCACGTCTTCAATGAGCCAAACCGCCTGTGAGATGCTCTCCTGTCCCTCCTCATTCCTTTCCCAGCTGACCTTCTCCCATTTTTTACAACAAAAAGGCATGCTTCCTGACTATCTCTCTGTAGTCACATCCCTGGGATTGAATACCCTCCCAATACTAATATAAAAGAGATAATTCAAATATTGGTTTTCCTAGACTCTAAAGGCAGAATAAAAAAATTATTTAGCAAGTCAGTGGTTTTCAAATCTTTGCTTCAACAAAATTGAAGGAATTACAAGCAGCGTCAGGGCAGCTCGTAACCCTCCAAATGCACCTTTTCTTACCTTTTTTTTTTTTAGACAGAGTCTCACTATGTTGGTAGAGTGTGGTGGCATCACAACAACCTCAAACTCTTGGGCTTAAACGATTCTCTTGCCTCAGTCTCCCGAGTAGCTGGGACTATAGGTGCCCGCCACAATGCCTGGCTACTTTTTTTGTTGCAGTTGTCATTGTTATTTAGCTGGCCCAGGCCGGTTTGAACCTGCCAGCCTTGGTGCATGTGGTCGGCATTGTAACCATTGTGGTACAGACGCCAAACCTTTTTTACCTTTTTATAGCAAAAACCACATAAGTTTTCACAGACTTTGTAGTCATGTAACTAAAAAACTACATTTTCCAGCAACAAGGTATGGCTATGGGATCTTTGCATCTATATTCGTAAGTCATAATGGTCTGTAGTTTCTTTTTTTGTTGTGTTCTTTTCTGGCTTTTATCAAGGTGATACTGAGTTCATAGAATGAGTGAATTAAGTATGTATGTACTCCATACATACCATGGAGTAATACTCAACCATAAGAAAGGATGAAATAACCTTTGTTGGGTATATTCCCAGAGGACCAAAAATCGCATTACAACAAAGACATTTGTATCAGAATGTTTATTGCAGCCCAATTCATAATCGCCAGGTCATGGAAGAAGCCCAAGTGCCCATCGATCCACGAATGGATCAAC
>CAUYTI010027822.1:0-11333 GCA_963575145.1 Galago senegalensis
ATGACTTAGCAATTATGAATTGGGCTGCAATAAACATTCTTTGTTATAATGTGATTTTTGGTCTTCTGGATATATACCTAGTAGAGGAATTGTAGGATTGAATGGCAGGTCTATTTTTAGATCCCTAAGTGTTCTCCAAACATCTTTCCAAAATGAATATATTAGTTTGCATTCCCTCCAGCAGTGTAGAAGTGTTCCCTTTTCTCCACATCCATGCAAACATCTCTGATTTTGGGATTTTGGGGTGTGGGCTAATCTTACTAGAGTTAGATGATATCTCAAAGTAGTTTTGATTTGCATTTATCTGATGATTAAGGATGATGAGCATTTTTTCATATGTCTGTAGGCCAAGCACCTGTCTTCTTCAGAGAAATTTCTCTTCAAGTCCCTTGCCCACCCTGAGATGGGATCACTTACTTGTTCTTTCCTTGCTAATATGTTTGAGTTCTCTGTAGACTCTGGTTATTAAACCTTTGTCAAACACATAACCTGCAAATATCTTCTCCCATTCTGAGGGCTGTCTGCTTGCTTTACTTACTGTTTTCTTGGCTGTGCAGAAGCTTTTTAGTTTGATTAGGTCCCAGTAATGTATTTTTGGTGTTACTTCAATTGCCCGGTGGGGGGGGGGCTCTCCTCATAAAATATTCACCTAGGTCAATTTCTTCAAGTGTTTTTCCTGCACTTTCTTCTAGTATTTTTATATTTTCATGTCTTAAGTTTAAATCTTTAATCCAGTGAGAGTCTATCTTAGTTAATGGTGAAAGGTGTGGGTCCAGTTTCAGTCTTCTACAGGTTGCCATCCAGTTCACCCAGCACCATTTGTTAAATAGGGAATCTTTTCCCCATTGAATGTTTTTAGTTGGCTTGTCAAAGATCACATAATGGTAAGTAGCTTGGTTCTCTATTCTGTTCCATACATCTACTTCTCTGTTTTTGTGCCAATACGAGGCTCTTTTGATCACTATCTGATTTATAGTATAGTCTGAGATCTGGTAGTGTGATTCCTCCTGCTTTGTTTTTATTTCTGAGTAATATCTTGGCTATTCGAGGTTTTTTCTGATTCCATATAAAATTTGGCTATTTCCTTTCTTAGAGTTTCATAGTTCTCTTTATAGATATCTTTCACATCCTTTGTTAGGTAAACTCCCAAATATTTCATCTTCTTTGGCACTACTGTGAATGGAATAGAGTCCTTGACTGTTTTTTCAGCATGACTATTGTTGGTGTATATAAAGGCTACAGATCTATGAGTGATGATTTTGTAACCTGAGACACTGCTGTATTTCTCGATCACTTCTAAGAGTTTTATAGTAGAATCCCTGGTGTTTTCCAGATATACAATCATATCATCTGCCAAGAGTGAAAGTTTGATCTCTTCTAACCCTATATGGATACCCTTGATCACTTTTTCTTGCCTAATTACAATGGTTAAGACTTCTATTACAATGTTAAAAAGCAGTGGAGACAATGGGCAACCTTACCTGGTTCCTGATCTGAGTGGAAATTATTTCAGTTTAACTCCATTCAATGTGATATTGGCGGCTCGGCGCCTGTGGCTCAAGCAGCTAAGGCGCCAGCCACATACACCTAAGGTGGCGGGTTCGAATCCCCAGCCTGGGCCCGCCAAACAACAATGATGGCTGCAACCAAAAAATGGCTGGGTGCTGTGGTGGGCGCCTGTAGTCCCAGCTACTTGGGAGGCTGAGGCAGGAGACTCGCTTGAGCCCAGGAGTTGGAGGTTGCTGTGAGCTGTGATGCCATGGCACTCTACCCAGGTGGATAGCTTGAGGCTCCGTCTAAAAAAAAAAAATGTGATATTGGTTGGGCTGTGGGTTTGCTATAGATGGCCTCTATCAGTTTAAGAAATGTCCCTTCTATACCCATTTTCTTAAGTGTTCTGATCATGAAAGGATGCTGGATATTATCAAAAGGTTTTTCTGCATCAATTGAGAGAATCATATGGTCTTTGTTTTTTATTTTGTTTATGTGATGAATTATATTTATAGATTTACGTATATTGAACCAGACTTGAGACCCTGGGATAAAACCCACTTGGTCACGGTGTATAATTTGTTTGATGTGTTGCTGGATTCTGTTTGGTAGGATCTTGTATTGGGACATCTCAAGGAACTGGAAAAGGAAGAACATTCCAATTCCAAACCCAGCAGAAGAAAAGAAATAACCAAAATTAGAGCAGAATTAAATGAAATTGAAAACAAAAGGATTATACAGCAGATCAATAAATCAAAAAATTGGTTTTTTGGAAAGGTCAATAAAATAGCTAAACTTTTGGCTAACCTAACCAGGAAAAAAAGAGTAAAATCTCTAATTTCATCAGTTAGAAATGGTAAAGATGAAATAACAACAGACTCCTCAGAAATTCAAAAAATCCTTAATGAATATTACAAGAAACTCTATTCTCAGAAATATGAAAATCTGAAGGAAATAGACCAATACTTAGAAGCATGCCACCTTCTTAGACTTAGCTTAAATGAAGTGGAAATGTTGAACAGGCCTATATCAAGTTCTGAAGTAGCATCAACTATACAAAATCTCCCTAAAAAGAAAAGCCCAGGGGAGCAGTGCCTGTGGCTCAAAGGAGTAGGGCTCTGGCCTCATATGCCGGAGCTGGCAGGTTCAAACCCAGCCCTGGCCAAAAACTGCCAAAAAAAGAAAAGAAAAGAAAAAAGAAAAGCCCAGGACCAGATGGCTTTACATCAGAATTCTACCAAACCTTTAAAGAGGAACTAGTACCTATATTACTGAACTTTTTTCAAAATATAGAAAAAGAAGGAATACTACCAGGCGGCACCTGAGGCTAATTGAGTAGGGCACCGGCCCCATATACTGAGGGTGGTGGGTTCAAACCCAGACCCGGCCAAACTGCAAGAAAAAAATAGCCAGGCGTGGTGGGTGCCTGTAGTCCCAGCTACTCGGGAGGCTGAGGCAAGAGAATCACCTAAGCCCAGGAGCTGGAGGTTGCTGTGAGCTGTGACTCCACAGCACTCTACTGAGGGCAACAAAGTGAGACTCTGTCTCTAAAAAAAAAAGAAGGAATACTACCCAACACATTCTATGAAGCAAAGATCACCTTGATCCCTAAACCAGGAAAAGACCCAACAAGAAAAGAAAATTACAGACCAATATCACTAATGAATATTGATGCAACTCTCTTCTTGATCTGTTCAGAGAGGCAGCAGGTATGAATCTCTGAGTTCCTTCTCCCTCAGGTGGCTCCTTCTCACTTTTCTCTTCACTACCTCTGACTCTCCAACCCCTCCTCTGAAGATGGGTGCAACTCTTTCCCTGCAGCACTTTATTTTTATTTCCTTTTTGTTGTTGTTGTTGTTGTTGTTGAGACAGAACCCCACCCTACGCCCTGAGTAGAGTGCAGTGGCATCATAGCTCACTGCAACCTCAGACTCAGGCTGTGGGCACCCTGCTGCCTCAGCCTCTGGAAGCCACTGGGATTACAGGGACTAGCCTGGTTGGGTCGGTCTTTCTTTCTTTCTTTCTTTCTTTCTTTCTTTCCTTTTTTTTTTTTTGAGACAGAGTCTCAAGCTGTTGCCCTTGAGTACCATGAGTGCCATGGTGTCATAGCTCACAGCAACTCCCAACTCTTGGGCTCAAGAGATCCTCTGGCCTCAGTTTTTCTATTTTTAGTAGAGATGGAGTCTTGCTTTTGCTTAGGCTGGTCTTGAACTCATGAGCTCAAGCAATCCACCCAACTTGACCTCCCAGAGTGCTAGGATTACAGGTATGAGCCACCACGCCCGGCTGTTTTATTAATGAGTCAAGGTCTCATGCTCACTCAGACAAGTCTAGAACTCCTGAGCTCAAGGAATTCTCCCACCTCAGCCTCCCACAGTGCTGGGATTATTGGCGTGAGCCACTACCTGGCACCTTGCTGCACTTTTGACCACCCCTCTGAGCAACTTTGACACACTTTAAAAAAACTCTTCCCACAAAAAATAGACAAAAATGAGGAGTGGTTGTGGGGTGGGCATCAGAAATTTCATTCTGAAAAGCCCCATATTAGGAAAATGAAATGAATTGATACTGAATGCAAACATGTTACTATTCTAATCAAACCTGATTTTAAAAGAGTTCTGCTTTAGAATAAATATGAATAAGAAATCAATTGAATTCTTCATACAATTCCTTTATATACCAAAATTTCCTAGGGCATGCAACATCTGATTTAATTTACTAATTGAATTACACAGTTTTTCAAAAATATGGACTCAAAGAATGTGAAGGAAATAAATATGGAAGAAAGGATGGGAAAAAGAAATCTGGGACAAGTAAACACTTAAAAGTGATGTGCTCCCATCTAATGGGCACAATGTAAGTGATGTAAGTGTATATGGCACACATCCTAGGTGTGGGGCATGACTACAATAGGGACCTTACTAACAAGTGGAAACATTGTAACCTAATGTTTGACCCTTATATTAATCTGAAAAAATGTTTAAGAGAAGAAAAATCATGCAGGTGGAGAAATTTAATTGTAAGACATATATGATCTCTGTAATTGGATAACAATGTCCTCACATGTGAATAGTAGCATATGTGATACTGGCAGTGTGGCAGGGTACAGATGTATCCTTTTTTCAGTAGAGACGGGGTCATGCTCTGTTGCCCAGGTTAGAGTACACAGGAGTGATCATGACTCACAGCAACTTCAAATTCCTGGGCTCAAGCAATCTTTCTGCCTCAGCCTCCTAAGTAGCTGGTACTACAGGCCAGGCTAAGTTTTAAAATTTTGTAGAGGCTCAGCGCCTGTAGCTCAGTGGTTAGGGTACTGGCCACATACACCAGGGTTGGCAGGTTTGAACCCAGCCTGGGCCTGCTAAACAACAATGACAACTACTACAACAACAACAAAATAGCTGGGCATTGTGGCGGGTGCTTGTAGTCCCAGCTACTTGGGAGGCTGAGGCAAGAAAATCGCTTAAGCCCAAGAATTTGAGGTTGCTGTGAGCTGTAACGCCGTAGTTCTCTACTAAGGGCAACATAGTGTGACTCTGTCTCAATAAATAAATAAATAAAATTTTTGTAAAGACCCATGCTGGTCTTGAACTCTTGGCCTCAAACGATCCTCCCACCTCAGCCTCCCAAAGTGCTGGGATTACAGGCAGGAGCCACTACGTCTGGCCAGTGTCTTTGTTTTTTTTTTTTTTTTTTTCTGAGACGGAGCCTCAAGCTGTCCCCCTGGGTAGAGTGCCATGGCATCATGCTCATAGCAACCTCCAACTCCTGGGCTCAAACAAGTCTCCTGCCTCAGCCTCCCAAGTAGCTGGGACTACAGGCGCCTGCCACAACGCCCGGCCATTTCTTGGTTGCAGCCATCATTGTTGTTTGGCAGGCCCAGGCTGGGGATTCGAACCCGCCACCTTAGGTGTATGTGGCTGGCACCCTAGCCGCTTGAGCCACAGGCGCCTGGCCAGTGTCTTTGAATAGAAGTCAAAATTAAAAATGTTCTGGTGGTTTGGGGGAGCTGTAGCTGCCAAGCACAACTTCATGAAAGATTTGAAACTAGAAATTGGGCCTGGAAGGATAGTCAAGAAGAAGGGCAGTTTGGATGAGAAAGTCACATGCACAATGGAGGCAAAATGGAATTGTGCTACAGTAATTAGACCAGGTAAACTGTGATCGGAGGCTTAGACAAGAGAAAAATAAGGTAAAATTCAAAGATAAATAAGGGGTAGATTGTGAACAGATTCCAAAGCTAAGACTTTGGGCTACAGCCTACAGGTAATGTCTATATAAGGGCTTTATTATGAATCTGTCATTTAAACACAGATTTAGATGGCTAGGTTAGAATGTTTGACCTTCCTTGGAAAAAAATTTATTAAAAACAAATGACTTCCTCAAATCAGTCCTACATAAGATATGAAAGAAGATGATTTGGGCTTTGGGGAAACCCAAATAGGGGACAATTGACTGGTTAATGACAGCTGTTGCAACAACTCAATGCCTGTAGCTCAGTGGTTAGGGCGCCAGCCATATACACCTGGGCTGAAGGGTTTGAACTCAGCCCAGGCCTGCTAAACAACAATGACAACTATAAAAAAAAAAAATAGCCGGCATTGTGGTAGGCGCCTATAGTCCCAGCTACTTGGGAGGCTGAGGCAAGAGAATTGCTAAAGCTCAAGAGTTTGAAGTTGCTGTGAGCTGTGACGCTATGGTACTCAACCAGGGGGGAGGGGGGGAGGATATTGTGAGATTCTGTCTCAAAAAAAAAAAAAACAGAAATAAGAACAGTACAATGATTCAATTTAGTTAAACAAAATCAGGTCTTGCATTTCAGCTTTTTAATAGCTTCTGCTCCTCCAATGAGCCAGGAGTGCATGGTTTTGGTATAAGTCGCTGCCACTCCTGTTTGGTCAATATTAAAACAGCAAACCAGAAGGAAAGTGTGCTCTTGAGAAGATCATCAAGTCACTAATGCCTTCATCCCCGGTAACTGGAAGATGGTGGGTATAGCTGGCTCATTCATTGAATTTAGTAATTTTTATTGTTGGGCTAAACCTTATTTCCTAAATAGGTTAACAATATTTTGAAATCTCATTAAAACAAAGAAACAAAGCATCTCTTTTAGTCAACTTCACCTCTCTTAAAGTTTTGTTTTATATAAAGGTATTTTATCATATAGATGTATTTTATTTGACAAATGCTTGTTCCACAACAGATAAATCCTACCTTCCCTCTATTGTCTGTTAGAGACAAAAGAACTCTGCCGACATAGTGATCTAAGGAAAAGTGATGGATTAGAGCCTGCATTCTCCAGTCACAGATGTTTGCAACAGAGGCAAGGTTTTTGGTCTAAAGGCATCTTTGTTCTCAGATTTACCTTCTGGGTTCCTTTAGAGAAAGCCTGCTTTATGAAACAAAGAAAAATTAAAGGTCTGATACCATCTTCAGGACCACGAAGAGACTAGAATCGGAAAAAACAGGGTACATGATTCTGATTATTACCAAAGAATTTGAGCTTTGGCTAAGAGCTCTTTGTGTACATTTTTGGGCAAAGTTGGGGAAACCAGAGTCTTCTGGTACTTATATTTTCATTGCTGTTTGAAATGTTTGGGTGCAAAGGATTATTCTCTCAGATAAATGATAGAATGACTTGTAGATGCCTAAGACCCATGTGCGGAGCACCAGGCCAGGATAGAGCTGAGGAATCAATGACAAATGATTCTATACGCAGTAAAGTTTGAGCTAGCATGGCATTCTTTTTGTGGTGAACTTAGTTTAGTACTTTTTGTTGTTTTTTTGGTGGTGAAGATGGTGGTGATGTTTCAGGGGATGGAATGAAGTTTAGAGCTCTGTTTGAATAAATGTCTTCAACTTAAAAGTAGATTAGGAAGATTAAGAAGAGAGGCAGAATGAAAATGTACGTATACAAATAGCAATGAAAATGAAACCAATCATCTTTACTGTGATGCTGTGAAATATATATTTGGTCTTTATCTCATTTCCTGACCTTTAAAATCTCCAGTGATGAGTGTCTTTTATATGCTAATTAGATGACTGGCAGCTGGGGTCTCCTAGGTCATAGCAAAGGCCGGCATGATTAGAGAGTTAGCACTTTCAGCCCCACCCCTCAATCTTGGTCAGACCACAGTCCATAACCCATGCTTGTGATTGGCATCTGAATTCAGGGGCAGTCTCGTGGGACTGTGGTATCTCTTGCTATCTCCAGGTAGTGTCAGAATTAAATTGAATTAAAGAACCAGCTGGTGTCCACTGGAGATTCAGCAGGAGAATTTCTTGGTGTGTGGGAAGAAACCCTCCTACCTCTGGTGTCAGAAGCATTGAGTGACGGTGTGAGAGTAGAGTAGGAAGAACACTGTGGTTTTGCCTGTATCACTGTGTGTACATTTGTACACTTAACTAATCTATCTTTTCATAATTGGACTCTATTTTTTCTGTTAAAAAGAAAAGAAAACCTCAAATTCTTGAAAAACAATTATTTGTTTTCAGAATAGAAGAAAACAATAGTCAGAAAAGGAACATTTCTACTTTGAATTGATATTCTAGAATTTCGAAGTCTAGTAAGAAACATTGCCAAGTTATCTTCTCCCACCATACTGGGAGAAAGTCCAAGTTAGCTCCATGGGGAAGCTCCATGGAGAGAGATGCCTGACCAACCCCTACAATTCCAGCCATCCCACACATGTGAGTGTAAAGACTTCACTTAACCCCAGTCCCAACTTCCAACTAACACCTGAGATAAGGTGACCAGATGTCCTGCTTTTGGCGGGACAGTCCCCATTTTTAACAATTTGTCTGGCGTCCCGAGGCGTTTTAAAAAAGTCCCGATTTTTGGAAAGAATGCAGAAGCTAAGGAACAGCAGGAGAATGGGAAGGGAATATATGGCTGCTGAAAGGTTAATGTAACTCCATTTGGGAATGAAGAGGTTAATGTAACCTCATTTGGAAATGAAAAGGCTAATGTCAACTCCCAACTCCCCTCCTGGGCAAGGTTGCCCAGGTGAAATTGGTATCAGAAGGATACTGGCTCCCTCCCTCGCTTCTAGGCAAGGAAAATTAGCTTAGAAGGAGCCAAACTGTCTGGAACAAACAAGTAGCCCCTCCTCTCTAGCGGGTCCCTAACCATAAACAGCTCAGCCAATAGCCCCCCCACCCCCACCCTGTCAATGGTGTCCCACTTTACCAATGTTAAAATCTGATCACCTTAGATTATGGAGAACTACTTGTCAAAGTTTGCATTGTTGTCAGGCCCTGCCCCACCCCCGTACCCCCCTCAATGGTGTCCCGCTTTACCAAAGTTAAAATCTGGTCACCTTAACCTGAGACTCTGAGCATGCCACCATCAGCTGAGCCTGGTCCATACACAGAATTGCAGAGATAATAATGCATGTTTTTTTTTTTTTTGAGACAGAGCCTCAAGCTGTCCCCGTGGGCTGAGTGCCATGGCATCACACTCACAGCAACCTCCAACTCCTGGGCTCAAGTGAGTCTCTTGCCTCCGCCTCCCAAGTAGCTGAGACCACAGGCATTTGCCACAATGCCTGGCTATTTTTTGGTTGCAGCCGTCATTGTTGTTTGGCAGGCCTGGGCTGGATTTGAACCCGCCACCTTAGGTGTATGTGGCTGGCACCTTAGCCACTTGAGCCACAGGTGCTGAGCCATAATGTATGTTTTTAAAGCCACTAAGTGTTGGAGTGGTTTGTTGTGCAGTGATGGATAGCTGGAGCAGTCCTTGAAGCAACTTCAACATGTGGATTTGGTGGTAACTACATACGGAGGTGGTTGAGAGCCACAGCTTTGCTGCCAGGCTGCCTGGAGTTTACCCCATTGGTTCAAATCCTGACTCCAACATTTTGGTAATAACTTGTCCTCCTAAAACCTGAGCTTCTTATTTGTAAAATGAGGATAATGATAGTAATAGTCTCTTTGGACAATGGTTGGGAGGTGCAAAGAAATTCACATAATGTAGCTAACACTGCTAAAGGGTAAGCATGAAATAAATTTCATGTGTTTTTAGTATTGACTAAACTGGCCCATAGAAACTCAAAGGCTTTTGTGTGTGGGGGGGGTAACTTGTTTACTTATTTAGGTAAGCGGTTTCTACATTTGGACAATTTATTCTGCTATTTCCAGTGGGCTGACAGACTATGGAAAAGAATAGTCTTTGAAATGAGAAAAGCAGAAAAAGAGCAGACATATTCAAAGATCATTTGGGGGAAATGATGTACTCTGTCTTACGTGGGTGCAAAGTTTAATGTTTCTTCTAAAAACCAACCAACAGAGAAGCAAATACAGAAATGAGTCTTAAGGCATCTGTGGCAAAGCTAAGTCCACTGGGTGCTGGGTAATGTATACTGTACATTCCAGGAATGGTGCTGCCTTGGAAATTTATTATGTGTAACATTTAATAAAGGGAAGAGCTTAACAAAACACCCCGGAGACCTGCGTCCTAATTGAGTATCTGCTTTGATGTCTGACTCAGGGCAAGTCACTGGAGCTCTGTCTCTTATTTCCAACTACTATAAAACAGGATTATGAGCACATTTGGAGCACCCCCAGACACTAAAAAATAAAGGGGAGGGGAGCAGAGCATCTGAAAACATGGCTGCATAAAAGAGAAGGGCCAGAAGGTATGCATGATAATACTCTTAGCATCAGGAGAGTCTAGAGTTCCTCTTGTTCCTGGGTTTCTACAGGAGCAGACTGGGAGAAGGAATATGATGATGTCCTAGAGGCACAAATACGTTTCTAACCTGTCATTTATTAACACCCAGCACATTCAGAATGGACCACCGTCTTATCTACGGAATGAAGGAGAACATACATGATCTATATGCCACATTTATGGCATATACCATAGGTCCATATAGCACATTTAGGTATATGGACTCTGGCGTATCATTTAGAAAACTCCAACTGAAATCATACCCACCTGGCTTTGATCAAATTCAAGCCTTTAAAATCAGTGGAGCCTGTGGTTGACACCTTCTATATGGCTTTGAAAACTCACCCTATAAAAAGTTAAGAGAGTGGAGAATTTTCCAATGGCTGGGCAGGGCATGTCTATTGGATATAATAACGAGAGGGTGTCAACTGCAGAGAGCATTAGAGTGTTTCACAGGGAGGGACTCCTTCCACTTTAACAGAACTTCCATTTCAAAGCAATTGTTGAGAAGTATTTGGCTTTTCTCAAGTGTGTGTATTCAGATGCCCCATCTCCTAGCTCTTGGTTTGTTGCCTAAGGCACCTTTGTTAGCATCAGAATTCCTTCCAAGTTTGGCATATTCTTTTGTAGACTTTTAAAGGCACCCTTCTTCCAAAATCATTTGTGAATTTAGGGAAACCCAGATTAGCTCACCTGGAGGTGGAATAAATAAAGGACGCTTGGCATTTAAATAGCTTGTAGAGGCGGTAATTGGAATCCCACCTGGCCTGAAGACTATTAAATAGACCCGGGAACTGGAGGGTAGCTGAAGGCAGGTCTGAGCGCTTCCTCTTGTTCGCTGCGGAAATTCCAGCACCTAGTACAGACAGCACCCCGCACACGGTAGGTGCCCCATTAATATTTGTTAAAAGGACGGTGACTTGGCTCGGCGCCTATAGCTCAACCGGCTAAGGCGCCAGCCACGTACACCTAAGGTGGCGGGTTCGAATCCCCAGACCGGACCCGCCAAACAACAATGACGGCTGCAACCAAAAAAAAATAGCTGGGCGTTGTGGCGGGCGCCTGTGGTCCCAGCTACTTGGGAGGCAGAGGCAAGAGACTCGCTTGAGCCCAGGAGTTGGAGGTTGCTGTGAGCTGTAATGCCATGGCACTCTACCCAGGGGGACAGCTT
>CAUYTI010027823.1:0-75286 GCA_963575145.1 Galago senegalensis
TCTGAAATACTTCCATCAAACTGGTCAACACAGCCTTCATGTCATTTTCTCAGTTATTGCTTTAAAACATTCACGTTCTACTCTTAGAAAGATTCACCTGTACCCCTATAAGATAAACCTCAGAAGTGATCCCTCCAAACACGTACATTCTTTCCAAAAATCAGGACTTTTTAAAAACGATGCAGGATGTGGGACAAATTGTTAAAAATCAGGACTGTCCCGCCAAAAGCGGGACGTCTGGTCATCTTAACTTAGAGAGGTGCCAACGGTCAGCAGGAGAGAGCAGCTTCACAGACCCCACTCTGTCCCTTTTCCTTCCATCATAGCCCTGAATAGGAGAACAAGGACAAGATGGCTGGCCGCAGATGGTCTGGGAAAGTAAAGGAGGGCTACAGGGACCAGTGCCCCCTTGGCTCAGGATAAGGGGTACTGCAGGACTTGGCTATCAGTGCTCTCAGGGCTTCAGAGTAGTGAAAGGATGGTACTTTGGGGAAAGATGTTCTCCAGGGAAGGTGGAAAAGAAGTAAGATTGCAAAGGCATGTAGCCATCCTGTAAGGTAAAAATCCCTTTTTCCTTGATCATACAGCAAATACGTGGCTCAGCATAGAGAATATGGAAAAAGCAGAAAGGACCAGAGAGGGAAATATAAATTGTCCATAATCCCACAGGCCAGAATAATAATTTTATATTGAGTCCTATTTTCTTTCAGATATACATATTTGTTTTATTCAAGATCATTAGTAAATACTGTTAAAGCACAATTTTAATAACTGCTTCATATAAATGTGACCCAACCTTGCTTATATAAGATTATTAAGTTGATCGTTTTGGCTATTTCTAATTTCTAGCTATTAAAAGTAACTCTGTTATGAATTTTTTTCAACATAAATCTTCGACTATCTATAATTATCTCCATAGGATAAACTCCTAGAAGTGCAATTACAGAGTGAAAGGGGTGATTATTTTTAATATTTCTGACACACACACATGGCTAATTGCCCTCTGGAAAGATGGCTTCCAATTTCTGTCTCTAATAGCTGGGTTTGTTCTTACTCACTGCAGCCTTACTAGATGAAGTAGTCGGTATTCTTTCAATTATAAGTAATAAAAACAATGTTTTAAAAATAACCTGACTCAACTGAAAGGAGATTTATTTCCTCCTGCAATCAGAGTGTTGCAGTTATACGAGTTTCAGCCTCGGTCTGATTTCTTTGTGGTTATCAGATCACTGCTAGTGATGTGCTTTTCATATGTAGAGGAGAAACAGAATTCAGTCCAAAAACATTCATCAAAGCCATTCTAATTGCCCAGGTTAAGTAGGATCACCAAACAAAAAAAACTGGAATTAAGTAGATCCTGATACCCTGGTGGAAATTAGCACCCAGGGAGCATCCTAGGGCCAGAGCGAGGGTCAAGCTTCCCACAGCACAGGTGTGTGACTGGTGTTGCAGGGCGACCCCTGTGTCCTTCACTCGTCACATTAGCCATCATCAGCTTTAGAACATGATAGCAGTAGAAGTCACTGCTGCTTTACTTTGCATTTCATTCGTTACTATTGAGGTTTAATATATTTAAAAGATTAATGCCCATTTGTCTATCTCCTTTCATTGATTATTTCTTTAGGACCATTTCCCATGTAATCCATTCTCTTAACAGATTAGAAATCGTATTTAGAGGCTTCATCACGTACAACAGTGATTCTCACCCTGGTTGCACATTAAACTCATCTGGGTAGTTTCAGAAATAACTCGGTACCATAACCCCACTCCAGACATTCTCATGTAATGCAGGCAGAGTATATTTTAAAATATCCCCTGGAGGGGTGGTGCCTGTGTCTCAAAGGAGTAGGGCGCCGGCCCCATATACTGGAGGTGGTGGGTTCAAAGCTGGTCCTGGCCAAAACTGCAAAAAATAAATAAATAAATAAATATATTTATCTCCATCCCCTGGAAATTCTATAATAAGTTGCTCTCAGCCTTGAGACTCCCTTTCTCAAACCTGCTCAGATCTCTTTCATATCACACCTAAGTTTCACCTCTTTCCCAGCCTACATAAGATATCATGAATAAGTCTAATCAATGAAGCACTTGTTCAAACCCTGGAAAGAAGACAGAATGAGATGAATATTCATGGCCACTTAGTATGAACTCAGTCAAGCTATCAGCAGCTTCTCTGGCAGGGTCAAAATAGCCATGCTGGACTCTCCGGAACCGTTATTGGTGCCTTCCTTTCTGATTAAGGGAGAAAAGAAAAGACGTCCCTAAGGAACCCAATCCAGGGGAAGGTATAACGTGGCAACAAGGAGCGGAACACAAATGTGTTCTTGTTGAAAAGCAGAAAAATATTTACTTCTCCCCTGGTTGTTTATGGCACTGTAGCTGCGCTGCGGGAACAAATGGGGTTGTGCTGGGCTTATTCCTGCTCCTTAAAAAGCCCAAGGAAATGTAAGCAGATGTTTCTTTTAACAAATGACGGTGCTTCTGTTAAGCAGCTACTGTGCATGCGTCTGCTTTCTCCGTGTTTGGGGACTAGAAGGGTATTTGTTATTCCCAGGATGGGTGAAGTCAGTGAAATCAAATCAGAGACTTTGTTCCTTCCAACCTTGTACTGACAAATTTGTTGGCTGTGTATTTTTTGTTTTTTAAATCAGAAACACCTCACTGCTTTAAATCATCAATCAGGAGCAATGGCTTTGGAAATGTTCCTTTTCTTGGTTGTAACTGAGATGTGCTTCGTCTTTCGATTTAAGGCCTCTGACTGCTAAGAGGAAAGCCAGGCTTCCAACTCAACAGTTCCTGCCGACGCCTCTAACGTGTTTGATAAATGATTGTGCGTGCTTGAAACCTTACTGTACACATACATCATCGATTGGACATCTTTAATTATCTCTCTCTGTCTTCTTATAGATACATCCATAAATTTTTTGCTAATGTTTATCAAATAATAAAGGTATTTAGCATTTCGAACACACATATAAGCACCATCTGTACTAAGTAGTTGCAACTATTACAAGATAAAACCAACCAGCATGGAGGTATAGTAGATTTGCTGGCATTTGATAAGTAATTTTGTGGTCCTCAGGAAAAATAATAAGGCACATGTGTTTTAGGAGGAGACAAGGCAAGTGCAGTGCCTTGGGAAAGCCCTTTCCTGGTAAGAACCCGGAGCTTTATCTATTTTAACTCACACTTGCATCCCTCCTCGTCTAAAAGGTGTAGTGGAAATGCCTAAAGGACTTTATCATTCTAGAAGCACAGTTTGACCTATCAAGCCCACAGCAGTATTCAGCTAGAGAAAGGAAATCTTTTTTTTTTTTTGGCTTCTTTGAGAGTTAATAATATAAAAAAGCAGATATTTTTGAAAAATATAATCAGCCCCCAAGGAGATCGCTCCTATCTGTACAATTTGCAAATCCAGCAAAGTGCAGCAAGCTGTGAAGTTTAGCAATGAGGGAAAATTCCTAACCATCAAAGAGTCACGTGGCTTATTACTGCCTGAAAATTCAAATGTCGAAACACTGGGAAAGGTGCAGCTGAGGTTTTTCATGTCTGGCAGGCAAGAAGGAAAAATAGGCAGTAGCCCTGGTGAAGTGGAAGGTAAAAATAACCCCTAGAGCAGGCGTGGTGCAACTAGGATCCAGGAGATGCCGGGGGGGGGGGGGGGGCCTGGGGCTGTGAATGGAGATACTTCAGCTCCCACCCTGCCTTCCTGGATAGATGCTGCCCCCTTCACCTGTGTGCCTGATCCTCTTCTTGGTAGAGGAGTAAAAAAGTGAAAGTTTATAAAATGACGAGAACTAGGTACGAATCTCTGTTACATGCAACATGAGGACCATAGCTAATTTTGTACTGTATTTGGGATTTTTGCTAAAAGAGACTTTCAGGTACTCTTGCCACAAAGAAGTAAGGAGTAACTATGATGAATATGTTAATTTGCTTGACTATAGTACCCATTTCACTATCTACAGGTACATTAGAATATTATGTTGTGTACCTTAAATATTAAATAAATTTAAAAAACTTCATCATAAATCCACCATGTGGCCTTGAGCAAGTGATTGACCTTTTTAAATTCAATTTCCTCAATAGCAAAATGGACATAAGGAAGAATAAGGGCTCAAATAATATAAAGGGAGGAAGGAAAGAGAAGTGAGGGAAATGGAAGAAAGTGGGGGTCACGGAGCAAGGGAAGGAGAGAAAGAGGAAAGGAGGCAGGTGGATATTAAAGGATGTTATCATCGGAAGCTAATGAAATAATTTCTCAACCAACCTTGGTTTCCATCTGCTCGTTTTCCCTTCACCTCTCTCTATCTGCCTTGCTGTACCCCCTCCTCAGTCCCCTAACAAGTGTAACTTCCCACCAGGAAGCCCTGCCGGCTGCAGGATGGCTGGTGGGCGTGGCCAGCTAACTCACCCTGCCAGCTGCAGGAGGCTATGGGCGTGGCCAGCCAACCCACCCTGCCAGCTGTAGGATGGCTGGTGGGCGTGGCCAACTAACACCCTGCCCCCTGCAGGATGGCTGGTGGGCGTGGCCAGCTAACACCCTTGCCAGCTGCAGAAGGCTGTGGGCGTGGTGGGCGTGGCCAGCTAACCTACTCAAAGCACAGCTTGAAGACGGCAAATGGCACTGGTCTGCTTGACTCAGGTTAACACTGCCAGTGGCTGTCTTCTTTACAAGGAACATAGACCATCAAAATATTTTTTTGGAAGCCTGTGAGTGATTAATTCACCTTCCATTGTTAGGCTTTTATTTAATCAAAGTCCAACTAAGGCTTACTTTAAAATTACCATTACTGTGCTGTGTTGGGGCAGAAAAGTAAAATGTAAAACAAAATAAAAACTTTTTTTTCAGAAGATGGCAGCATGGAAAATGAGGACAATAAAAAATAATAGTAAGTAGCATTTATTGAGTACTTACTAAGTGCTGCTCAATGTTTTAACTAGTTATATGTTTTATTTCATGGAAGCATCGTAACTTTATAAAGTAGGTATGATTCTAGATCATCCTTTTTTGTTCAGTGAAAATGGCGACACAGGGAAATTAAGAAATGTCTTCAACGAGGCCTGGAGCTAGAACACGTGGAGCTGGGATTGAAACTCAAACACTGATTCTAGAATTCTTGAGCTTAATCTTCAGGCTGACAGCGAGCATGAGGTTGGAGCTTGACAACTCAAATCCCAGCATTGGTCCTGCTAAGTAAACCGAGTGACCTTGACTATGTTACTTAAACTCTGTGAACATTCGTTTCTTCATTTATAAAATGAGGATGCGCAGAACTTTGCATCAGAGGTATGGCTGAATATCAAATGAGATGGTGCATGTAAAAACCACTAGCATGAGGCCTGCTATAGAATAACCTTACAATCTGTGTTAGTTATGGATAGTGTTATTTCATCATGGAAGTTTCAGAAATGGCAACATTGCTTTGTCCTGATGTAAAAATTGCTAATTTTTGTTCATCACAATGCAAACACACCTGACAACGGTGCGAGTGTTTATACTTCGTTTTAAGCATTAATTTTTGCTTTGGAAAAACTGAATTATATTCTGGATCTAACTCATGCATTTGGAAGAAATGGCTTCTGCTGTTGTGATAAACTACTGAATAGAATTTAAAGATCATCCTAGACAGAAGTAGACTGTGTACAATAATAAATCGCCACCCTATTATCCTGATTCCTTAATACTATCTAATCCTTGTTGTTCAGTCTATGTCATTAAGAAACTGTATCTGAGGGGCTCAAAGGAAAACAATGTTGCAGGAAAAAAATGAGAGTTCCAACTTCAGATACAAAAGTTCTTTATGTTCACAGGCAGGAGAAAAATATATGCCCTGGTTTCCATGCTGGATATACCTGAATATACACAGGAACCTTTAAATTTTCTTTGAAAAGGGATGTGTTACAAAATAATAGCACCACGAGAAAGCAGCCTTAGCCTGGTACTGACACATTCATAAGCGTGTACTGTTTACTGGGTTTGAGCTAGCAGGGTGGGTAAAATAAGGGTGTCTTTTCTTCATTTTAATGATATGTTGCAAAGCAGTCTCAATTCAACGAAATACCAATTTTTGTGCCTGAATAGTGTTTCAACTCTGCAATTTAAAGTATTTCCCAAGATGTTTCTGATCAATGTATATTGTCTTTATGCCAATTAATTCTAAAGACCTCTTAGTCATTTTCATCTTCATCAAAATCTCCTGTAGGTGGGAATAACTGGACTTCCAGCCATGAAATTCAGGTAAAAAGAGCAAAGCAGAGACAGGGAATAGACAGCTAGCAGAGAGCTCTGGGGGCAGAGCCCAGGAAGGGGATCCCAGGAAGAACGACAGGAACAGGGCAGCTTCCCTAACTGCTGGGCCCATATCGGCCTCTGTGCAGGGACCCATGACCTCCGGAAAGAGTGAAGGGCCTCTTTCTCCCAAGCCATATGGCAGCCAAAGAGAGTCTGTTTCTTTGAAAAGATTAACACGGCTTCAAGCCCGTTCTGTTACATTTTATAGTATTTAAAACCAAAAACGAAGGAGGAGGAGAAAAGAAGAAGAAAAGAAAAAGAATAAGAAGGAGGAGGAAGAGAGGGAGAGGGAGAAGGGGAAGGATTAAGGTGAGGAGGAGAACGGAGGAGAGGAGGGAGGAGATAAGGACACTGCTGGATCTTTCCCACTTGCCGACAGAGGAAACACTTCCTAGTTTGTTCTTGGTACTCATCAAGGTAGTCACAGAAGAAGGGGACAGTACTAATGAGAGAGGGTGACAGGAAAGGAGACGGGGAAATAGAGTCACGGAGAGGCAGAAAGAGGGAGAGACAGGCCAACATGATAACGATACTTAACGCCCCTTCCTAGCTTGCCTGTCGGGGGTTTTCAGCAGCTATTTTATCCTATATGTCAATGAAGCCTCCAAAAGGCCACCCCACGGTGATACCAGTCATGACACAACCCTGAGCCAGTCTGGGAACTCAGCACATGCCTCTAGTGTATGATCAAGAAGATCACACATACAGTGACACGCTCTACATGTGTCATTTTTGGATTAGAAGCTTCTTTTAAAAAGCAAGCTTAATAGTCACTATTTTCTACTTGAAAACGAGGCATATGCATTATAGATACGTATGCAGAAGCAAAGCCGATGCCACTGACAAGGAAAGTCATCTCTTGTATCTATCACATCAGAACCCAATGTCCAGACATACGTGTGGGCAAAGACATTTAGATCCTGCAGAGAAGTTGAAAGGCAGGCAGACAGATGGACTGAAAACAGATGACTTGTCGCTGGTTCTTCAGCTACCATCCCAGAAGTGCTAAAATCACTTTTGCTAAAATTTCATTAGCCCCAGAGATTTACTTGGCTACACCTAATCTAAAGGGAGAAGGAATCACCACACTATTGTGCTTTGATGGAGATAAAGCCAGAATATTGGTAAATGCCCCTTATAACTGCTACGAGGGAATCAGCCACTAGGAATGGAGAAGAGTGTGTCCCAGAGACAAGAGCTAGCAAATAGAGTTCTAGGCTCTAATAGAAGGTCAGAATAACTAAAGCGTGTCCTCATTTGAGGAGTTCTGTTGTTGGGTTTTTGTGTTTGTTTTGGTGGGTATTTGCCTCATTCCACCCCTGACCTTTGCAGGTAGACGTGATTCAAAACTATGATTGAAAGTGTTTATTGTAGTGAAGTAATTGATCTGCAGGACTAAATCACACCTTTCCACTACTGGGCAGAGGGTAGTAATCAGTAAGACAAGCTAAAATTCAGTTGGAAGAATTCTTTGATTGGAAATTTACCATTGCATTTCGTGGCTCTTTTTCCTAAGAATAACATGGAGATGCTCCCAGTTGGTCCATCTTTGATTCCTTGGGCCCCACCTATTCTTTCACTTTAAGAAAAAAAACAAATGTTTCAGAATCTGTGTCGTCTGCAACTTCCCTTTTCCCAAATAAAATGGTTAAAATAAATAATAATAAAAGAAGAAATTATGAAAGATAAAACTAAAGAGGTAAGCCGGGAGAAGATGACTCCAAATCCTATAAGTTAAAGAACTTGGAATTTTATTCTAAAAGCAATGGGGATGCCATAGAAAAATTTAAAGGTTTGTAGCAGTGCAATCAAATCAGGATTTGAGAAGATCACTGTGGTGGATAGTCTGGAGAAAAACAAGAGTAAATTCATGCATTTATTTACCAAATACTACGTGCCAGGCACTGTAGTGAGTTGATGAAGAAATAGGAACAGATCCGATCTCTGACTTTGGAGTTTGAAATACAACAGGGTAGGGAGAGCAGCAGGGCTGCTGCTGCTGACTCACATCCAGACAAACCATGAGTGGGTAGACCCAGGTACTCAGGCCTAGGAGACAGGGGTAGAGAGAAGTGGGCATATTTGTGGAAAAGCTGTTGAGTCGTGGGGGATGAAGTAGGGAAGACATTCCATAGAAATATTCTCTCTGATTTGGACTGCAGAGTGGATGGTGATGTTGTTTGCTGAGATGGAGAGTAGATGTTTCAAGTCTCCATTTCGGACTAGTATTGGAGCTAGCTGCCTATCGTTGCGAGCTGGATTTGATAATGATTTTATTTTGTGGTTCGCAACATTGCTTTTTAGCTAACCTCTTGGATGTGGTGATGGGAAATTCAAGATATTCTTTGGCGTGGACCCCAGCACTCTCCAGACTCTGATTTGCTAGCTCCACCCTCCCTACCACTTCTAAGCTTCTGACCCTCAAGAAGGAAGAGAGAAATTTGTAGGGCACCAGCCTCCTTGTACCTGGGGTGCAGAGAGACTCATTTAGATATCTTCATCTATTTTTCATTCAGTTTGAAGGCCTTTATGCCATCTTTATTATTCATGGCTGTTCCTATTCTATTGTACGGTATTAAAATGCAAAGCCGCATTGACATTTTAATGGCTTTGGACATCTGAGTGATGATGAGGACATGGAGCAAACTTTTCTCCAGTGCTCTTAGAAGTTTCAATCCCATAGAACCTCTGACATGACTAATCCACTCTTAGGTACACACACATATGCCCTAAAGAAATTCATGCACGTATGTCCCAGCACCCACGAATAGAAATATGTATTGCAGAATTCTTTGTCATATCTGAAGTAGAAAAAAAATCTAAATATCTGGAAAAAAATAAATTTTGTGTGTATACAAAACATTATATCTACAGCGATAAACATGACCACTTCCTAGGTACAGTCAGCATTACAGATGATTCTCGCACACGGAATGATGAATGAAGGAAGCAGGACAAGAAAGAGTGTTCAATGCGATTCTATTAAATAAGGCTCAAACTAGGCAAAGCTGCTCTGTTAATTAGGGGTATATACTTGGGTAATAGGCCATAAAAAGTGGAAAATGACTATCAAAAACATCAGGGTAGTTGTTAAGTCTGGAAGAAGGGTTTGAGTTGGGACAAGACAGAGGAAACCCAGCATCCTGGAGCTTCTGGAAAGTGGTCAATGCTGTTTCTTATGAATGAAGCTGACTGTTCCACTTTGGACGAGGAGAATTAATCTAAATTCTCTTTCTGAACTTTGATTCTAAACTCAAAAGCTAAATCTTGCTTTAATGTGGATCCTCTATACTCGACAAGAAAAGGGGTTTGCAGTGGTAAATTTATCTGAGGAAAAGGAGATAAAGGAACTGGCCGGCGTGGAGACAATTGGTGAGAAGATTCTTTGACCAGCTTTGTTCTGGGGGCTGACCCTGCAGCCCCTGAAATCTGAGGATTAGATTCTTTCTCTGTGTTCATATTCCATCTAGCTTGGGCGTGCTATGATTCCATTCTTCCTGCATGGCTCTCGGGGGCTTTCAGGGGTTCATCTTCTCATCAGGGGGTGAAATATCCCTTGGAGTCACCTTCCGTGCCTTATTTATGTAGTGATGGTTTCCTAAAGGTCTTTATCTGGGTTGTGACTGTCTGTTTCTTCTATGTAAGTTTTTATTGCCTCTATTACATTTTCTGATTTTTAATGTAATACACGAAATCTGTGCATTAACTTCCAAAGGCCACCAAGACATAACATTAAATTTAGAAAAGCAAGTTATAGATAAGTACAAAACATCATTTATTTTCCAATGACAGGTTTTTATAGGAATACCAAATGTGTCAAAGTAGAGGGAAAAAGTCCTCTTGTGATGATATTAGTGATTTTTTCCCCTTGGGGGGACATTGTACTCACAGAGGTCAGAGGATGTTTAGCAACGTCTGGAGATATTTTCGGTTGCCCGGTGGAGACATTTTTGATTGCCAGGTATTTTTTTTCTAATCATTTTTTCCAATGTGTATATCTTTGCCTATACAGAATTATATTTTTAAAGTGATATTCATGCTGCATATTATATTCAACATTTTTTCACTCACATTATTTTATGAACATTTCCTCATGTTTCTTATTTGTTTATGTCAATAAATATTCCTCAAAAATAGAATTTTAAGTAGTTGTGAAACATTTCCTTTGTGTGGATATACCAGAGCTACATTTCTCAAAGAAATCAGAAATATTTCTTATCAGACAATGTTTATATGTTTAGAATATATTTAAGTGGAGCCCAGTTTCTGAAGCAAAGAGGCTTAGAGGAGAATAAGACAGATTTCAAAACACCAACTTCCGATTTTAATCCGATAATGACTTCTTTCCATTTTCAATACAGAACAAAATTAACAGAAATTAACAGATAGCACACACATTTTAAAATAGAAATTTGAGAGCTGGATGCCAACTTAGAGAAGATATTACTTAATAATGTCGCTACAGCAAGCAGCCTGCTAAAACACAAGTAATTGCCACTTGTGGTTTAATTATTCCATTTTCTCAAGAACATAGTTTGGAGCTCAAGTATGAATATTGGGTAGCGATTAACCTTCAGTAGTAATGTAGAGGACATCAAACAGCTTGTTTAAGCATCTCTCTTCTCAAAATGCCACTGAAATGAATTAAATTCCAATTTCTGTTCACGGATTAGAGCAAATTGCTCATTATGGTCAGGCGAGTGGAGACCTTGTGACAAGTAGGAGGACGTGGAGTTGGAAATGACTGACTGCAGGGAGGTTTCTGACAGTGAAAAGATGAGGAAAGGTCCCTCTGCAGGTGGCAGGCTTCCTGCTCTCCCTGAGCTCAGCTGTCCCACACTTGAGCCAGCCCACTAATCAGCTCTAGGTGGCTTGAAAGTGCTCTGAGGTCAGCACCAGATTCTTACCTGCCCCACGCACTTGACTTTACGTGTCTTCAGAATAGCTGGAGGACTCAGTGGAGAATTCGGAATTTCTTTTCCTGAAATGCCATCTACTCAGAAAATATTTTTGCTTCCCTCTGGTGACAAAGTGAGGACGTAATGATTCTGTTGAGATAAGGCAAAATTGTGGGGAGTCAAGTGTCTCTGTGGCTAGAGGAGGGGACTCTGGAATCAGAACCTCTGCTGACTAGTTGTACAGCTCTGAACAAGTCACCTAACCTCAGTGTGCCTCAGTTCCCCCTGTCTGTCCAGTGATGACAGCACACTGATTCCCATTTCTTGGGATTGCTTGAGGACGAACGAGTTTATCTCATTCATCTGCTGCTTTAACAGAACACCACAAACAGAGTAATTTATAAAGAACAGAACTTTATTTCCTCACAGTTCTGGAGGCTGGGAAGTCCAAAATCAAGGCACTGCAAGGTCAGTGTCTGATGAGGATTCCACCTCTGCTTCCAAAGTGGTGCCTGGAAAGCTGCATCCTCCAGAGAGGAGGAACTTGTATCCTTACATGGCAGAAAGGGGAAGGTCAAGAACGGGTGAAAAAGCCTTTGTAAAACTGCATTAATTCATTCAGGAGGGAGGAGCCCTCATAGCCTCATCACTTCTTAGCCTCCACTTCTTAATACTATCACATTGGCAACCCCAGAATTTTGGAGGGGATGCGTTCAGACCATAGCGGAGGTAATTGTACATAAAGCAGTTTGCCGGGCTCTGGGGCCTGCTCAATCTTACCAGGAGTTACAGTTCTCCATCTTTGTACTTGTTCTCCAACTGTCCAAAACATCTAATTCTCCAAATGGGAAAGGACCGTACTAAGCTCAGAGTGTTCTGGGCAGCGTCAGGAGAAAAGTCATGGGCATTTGGGAAGGTTTCCCGGAGAGCTCTGCCCCAGCGTGGCCTGCTGGCCTCTCTCTAATGTGCGTTGACCTGTGCACCTCTCAGTGTTCTCAGTGGATCCGTTTTCCAAGTAGCTTTGCTCTCATTACAGCTGAGATAAATCTAGGCTGACTTATCCTTTCCTTTATGTTTTGGAAAGGAAAAAAAAAAGCTTTTTGATTCAGTGCATTTAGAGAAATAGTCATATACACGCTGACTCATTCATTCATTCAATTGTTCAACAAATATTGGGTTCCTGCTCTCTGGGGCAACCCTATTCTCAGAAAGCTCATGGTTTATTGAAATAGGGAGAAATTTGAACATACCCCACAGAATAATGAAGCCTTTTAACAAGCAAAACAGAAACAACAAGAAAAATCAATGACCTTTTTATATAGCCTTTTCCTGCTTCCATTTAAAAAAATATCTGCCTCTTCTTTGTGTTGTCATTTCCCCCCTAAGGTGTTTTCATTTGATAATTGTAAAGACAATACCAATGCACTCCCTTAATAACTTGAAATTAAAAAGTAAACATTGGTATTAGGTGATTAAAACTTAAGTAGAAAAAAAAGTGAAGCCTTCAGATAGAGCACATTCATCAGAGTTACATTTTTTCCATCATATTTTTTCATTTTTCATTTGTATATGGCCTTTTATATGAATTGAAACTTTTTGTAATAAAATATAGAAACAATTTCGTTCCTTTTTTTTCCCTTCTCACAAAGGTAATTCACACACAGGCAAAAAAAAAAAAATACAAATGAAATATAAATAACCTCACTTGTAATAAGACATAAGTTGAAATTACAAAAATCTGCAAAAATGACAAAGATTTCGCAGCTGCTGCTGAAGAGATTCAAGTGTCAATGTTCAAGTACAAAAGCTGAGGCTCACCTTCAAATTGTTGAACACCCGGCAGAAATTCCTTTTGAAATTTTAAAAAGTGTCTCAGTCTCTCAGAATGCACTAGTGTTTACTTCTGTTGAGTCACCACCCTCTTTTTTATGTTGAAAGAAAAATATATCAACATGAAAAGAAAACTTGACTTGGATCCTAGGACTTCAATCCAACATTAGGAAGTATTGATCTCTGGACAAAACTCTCTCTAAGGCTGTCATCATGCATTTCCTAATTCTATTACACTTTTGACCACTCGGTTTTCTGGTTTTCTTGGCTGTCTGACCTGTTTTGACTTAAGGCTGATTTTTTTCTTTTCTAGTTGGCCTGATTGGGTAAAAATAATCCCTTTCTGGCTTATTCAAGGAGCTTTGTCAGAGAGGCTATGATTCGAAGTCTTAGCAGAAATAATAGACACCAGAATGGCCTCTGTCCAAGTATTATGAACAAGCTCCACTCTGCTGAGATTCTTAGGCCATGGAGTGGCTTTCCTAATAATGTGAGACTTGTGCTAAATCAGACATGGAAAACATCTCCAGGTATGTTACTAGGCAAGAGACTGACATACAGGCTTAAGAGGGACGACAGTCCTTCGTAAATAACTTTGTCCTAGGGTAAGGAATCCTCCAAGGAAACAAGAAATACACACTTCAGAAGTGGAGGTTTGTTCTTCTCTTGCCTCCCCAGCTTCCATTAGATTGCTCACATTCATAGTCTATGCAAATTAACCTCTCAGAGCCTGCAAGCTGGTCAATCGGTTTGTCCCTGATGATCGATTGACCTGACAGCGATCATGTCTCAGGGGCCCTTGTCCTTAAGTCTCTCAATCTACCATAAGTGGAGCCCCTTAGACTTATCTGCAGGCCAGCTTTTCTATGGGCTCTAGAACGAACCATTTTTCCTGAATGTTGGGGAAAATCAGGTTCTACATCATCTATTTTTCTCTGATCTTGTGCTTCAGGTCTAATAACAGGGTTCCCCACCTTGTTCTCAATGTCTAAGCACTTGCAGTATATACTGACTCTAGGAGTTGGGTGGCTACCTTAGTATTTTGACCCAAACAGTTTTCTTAAGAACTATATTTCCTGAGCAAGTGGGAAGAGGGGAGAAAAGAGGGGGTTGGGGGTTTCAGTGTTTGACATACCTCTTGAGGGTGGGACACAATTATAAGAGGGACTTTATCTAACAAATGCAATGAGCATAACTTAATTCTTTGTACACTCAATGAATTCCAAACAATAAGAAAGAAAGAAAGAAACTACAGTAGAACCTCTGTAAGTTGACCACTCAAGGGAGTATAACAAATTGGTCAGTGTACAGAGGTGATCAATCTAAGGAACTAGGCCCGACGGTGCTGATACGTACTATAAAATTAGGTCAACTTAAGGAGGCGGTCAACTATGGAGGAGTTTCTACCGTATTAATGAAGTTGTTTGTTCAAAAAAAGTAAAAAGAAAAAAAGAACCAGATTTCTCTTTCAGTAGGCAATCCTCTTAAGAATAAGACTCTGATTCCTGAATGCTAATTCCATACTAGATAGTTGAAATCCAAAGCCAAATTCTGAATGCAGGCTTCACTTGTCTCAAGGACATAGTGGGGCATGGCTAGTATCTACCTGATAGTTACTAAGTCTTGGACCAGACTCCTCTACCCAGTCTTCCTTAACATTCTACCTGGAAATTTTTTCCACTAATTCCTTGATATTGGTACCACTTCATATGATCTGAAATTTAGTTATCCAAAAATATACTCATTTGAGTAGCCATGGTAAGCCCTTGGACATGATGGTGTATAAAATAGTGGACATTACCTTCAGGAGACTTCTCATTTAGGTGAAGATGTAGGCAAGGAGACAATTACAACAGTCTAAAAATGGGGTAGGGGGAGTGCTAGATGATGTGGAAACATTTGGGGAAAAACTGGTATGTTCTTTGGTTATTGGAGGAGGCATCTGGAGGACATGGTATTTAAACCAGCACAAGACGTGTCAGCCAGACAATGGGCATGAAGTGAGAGAAAGGTGAGGTGTGATTACATGAGGCAGAAGAACCAGCAAAGCTGGATACAAGCGGTTGAAATAAAATGTGCATGGCATTTGTGAGCCATTGTAAAACTGCTTGAGAAGCTGGGTGGTAAAGGAAGAAAAAGTGGGGTCACAGATCATTCAGGTCAGAAGTTTGGTCGGTAGGAAAGCTTTAAAGCATTGTTAGATAGGGAAGAGGTAAAACCTATAGGTGTGTGGCCTCCTAGTCCTGGCCCCCCAGTCTATAGGTATTCCATATTCGCAATTCAAATCAGGATTCTGATGGCCACTTCCCTGAAGTTACCATTGAAGGTTCTGTCAACATGGACCAGAGAAACTTTAGTTGTGTTATGCAGATACCGACTCCTCTGTGGATCTGAAATGTTCTCCTAAAAATGACTGTCCTTCATCTGATGACCACAGGCAGCTTTGGGAGGTGGATAACTTCATATTCTTTCTAAT
This sequence comes from Galago senegalensis, assembly GCA_963575145.1. Lineage (NCBI taxonomy): Eukaryota > Metazoa > Chordata > Mammalia > Primates > Galagidae > Galago > Galago senegalensis. The sequence continues at coordinate 15,500 of CAUYTI010027823.1, forward strand.
TGATTATGAAGTCTATTTTGAAATATCAGTCCACAGAAGGCATTTTATTATGGGAAATTCAGACATATTGTTCTCCAGATGCCATCCTTGGGAAAAAAAATGAAAAACACTGAAGTCTAATTAAAATGCAGCTTAGGTTATATTTCCCTAAGGCTTTATAATAATTATTTCCAATAACTAAAGCAAAAAAGGCTCCTACTGATAATCTATCTCCACATCCTTCTGGAGCCTTATGTTTATTTTGAAATATTGAATGGCAGAGCAAGCGAACTTGCAAAAACCTAGTCATATCTTCTTTAAATGCACCATATCCATTAATCCTTACTAAATATTCCAGAAAATCTGCTAAGTAGCTTATGAAGCTAAAAGGAGGAATTGTTTCACCTTCTGGAAAAAAAAGTGACTGAAACAGAACCAACGCTGAGTAAGAAGGAGTTAATATGATGTGTTGATAAGATGATGTAGTCTGTCTTAGAACTGAAATCTTTCTGCACCTTTCTGTTCCTCACTGGGAGCCAGACTAGGGGGGTGAGACATAGGCTGCTACTTTCTTCTCAAACAGATGATGAACACGTTTTCAGGCCTCTGCACCCCTCTCTCCCCATTACACACGTACGCACGCACACACACACGTGTGCAGATAACCAGGTGCTACGTAGGTGATATCTCTAATTCCTTGATTTTTTTTAACTACAAACTTAAATGACTTCATTTACCCTTTTAAATTTTTTGAAAACAAGAAATGTAAAATATATCAAGAAACTATACTATTAAAGAAATGCAAGAAATACTTTTCCATTCTGCATCACAGAAAATTAAAGAGGAGAAAGAGAAAGAAAAATGAATCTATGTACATGAATAAGTGCAGATATAATATGGTTGCATGTCTGTATGTGTGTGTGTGTATATGTCTGTCTGTATATGTATATATCTCTGTGTGTATGTGTATATATATGTGTGTGTCTGTGTGTATATATACACCCACATACACATACACAAAGACATACTAGGGGGAAAAGATGTAAGACAGAAGGACACAGAAGTTGATCCATAGAAAAGAGGCCAGAAGAGAAGCCGAAATCCAGAAACCTACGGAGAAGAACAGCACCTGGAGGCCTATGACCTCCCTCTTCACACGGCCTGAGAGCATCAGAAAAGGTAAGTAAGTGCCTCTTACACAGCTCCCCCCTTAAGACTCTAATACTCCAACAATCTCTTCACCATCTGAAATCATCCTTTTCCCGGGACAAAAATAATTTTTCTCCTTTTATTTACACACTTTCAAATTTAGAATTTTGAAAGATTTGTTCTACGTAAGAAATCTAATTGGGAGACTGGGCTCAGGAGTTCACATCTGTAATCTTAGTACTCTGAGAGACTGAGGCAGGTGGATTGCTTGAGCTCAAGAGTTTAAGACCAGCCTGAGCAAGAGCAAGACCCCATCTCTACTAAAAATAGAAAAATTGAGTCAAGAGGATCACTTGAGCCCAAGCATTTGAGGTTGCTGTGAGCTATGACGCCATGGCACTCTACCCAGGGCGCCAGCGTGAGACTCTGTCCCCAAAATAAATAAATAAATAAATGAATATTAAATTAAATTAATTGGAGGCTGAGATCAGCTCCAGACCCTTGGCTCCACAGACCTGCTGTCGAGGCTCAAGCTGGGCCATGTTTCCCCTCCGTGGTTTGTTGTCCTGGCTGTCTTTTTATTGCCCCATGGCCACTGCCTGCGCTTTCTGGGTAGAACCCTTCTCTTGGGATCTGCATATAGATCTAAATGTGTAATCTGGCCCTTCATGCCGGTGCCTCTTCAGAATTCTGCATTTTCTGATCCCCTCTCTATCTGTAGACAAATACAACAAAGAGCTCGGCAGGACACAGGGTTCCCTACTACGTGGTCTGTGGTAGTCCCCAAATAAACATTTGGGGAATAGAAAGTAAATTAGGAGTTATACTTTTTGTTCCCCCTAAAAAGCAAACAAACCAAACAACCTTAAAAATCCCCGGGTTTTACATCCCAAATCCTATTAGCTTATGATGTTCCCAGCCGAAGTTCCCTGTGTTGTCCTATGTTGATTAGTTCTTGAGATCAGCTTGGAGTTCTGTTGTATCAAATACTTTTGAAGCCTTAATTTGCTTATTCAGGAATGTAATTGCATTTTGTTCTCCAGATATTTTTATCTCATTCTCACTTTACAACTATAATTCTTGATCATCCCACCTTGAGAAAAAATGTTAGCTTGATAACCTAAGTCTGGGTTTACCTCAGAAGGTAACATCTATTCCATGGGGGTTTGCAAATATATGCCCTGAGCCATCACTGTAAATGTAAAGACACATTTGTGTAAAATGGACACATTTTTAACTCAGGATTCTTGCTATAACCCAGACTATATGATTAGCCATGAGTTCCATTTTCAGCTTCAATGCAACTCTTCTTGGTGAGGGACTTTATGTGTTTCTTTTTTTCTCTCTGAAAGCTTTTCCAACATGTGATTCGAGGTTAAAGTGTAGCAATGACTTTCATTTCTTTTTCTTTATTTTCCCTTTCCCACCTGTGGGCATCCACGGAGGAGATTAAGGAATGACTCGGAACAAAGCCAGATACAGCTTTTCTGTATCTGCTGCCTGCCCCGCCTTCCCCTGTATCCCCTCACCGCTATTCAACTCCCAAGGTGAAACCAGGATGAGGGGAAGGCCTGAGGATGGTGTGTGGATGGCAGAACTCAGGAGGCAATGATCTGTCATTCTCTGTTTGCTACAGTCAAATCAAATTGTTTTTCAGGATTTCTGTGTTTCTTATAATAATCCCTGCATTTAAAAAAAAAAATATACTTGATTATATCATCTAATCCTCACTCCAACCCTGAAAGCCAAATATAGGGCAGATTACCTCTCCCTCTGAAATTGGAACTTTCAACCTCTGAGAATTCTCAGGAAGGTGAGGAAATGGCTTTGGTCCTTTCTTCTGAGGAAATATCTTTGGTCCTTTCTTCTGTCTCTCACTGATTTCCCTGCATGACAGAGGAATGTTCTGCCTAATTTGTGATAGGACTAAACCCTGACATACACTGGTCTGGGATTTTCCACTGTATTGGGTTTGTGTGTTTATAATTTTGCACAAAAGTAGCCTCACGATCTTAGGCTTTAACCTGCCTCTGACTTAACCTGGACTCTGTGTACTGCTAAGTGGGAAGCAGGCCTAGGTTTCCTTGATACTGGCTTAACATCTGCGTAGTAATCCAAAGTCTCACTTCAGGTGCTCCTAACATCTAGAATTTCTACACCCACCAAGGCACTCCCCCCCCACAAAAAAAGTTGTTATCATCTTCATTTTCAGATGTGGAATATGTCCCAAGGAAAATAATTAGTAACTTGGCCAGAGTAATACAACCAATGACTTGAAGAAGGAAGTTTTGAACCCAAATGTACCTTGCTCTAGGCACACTTTAAAAATTCTTATCGTCGGCTTGGCACCTATAGCTCAACCGGCTAAGGCGCCAGCCACGTACACCTAAGGTGGCAGGTTCGAATCCCCAGCCTGGACCCGCCAAACAACAATGACGGCTGCAACCAAAAAATGGCCGGGCGTTGTGGTGGGCGCCTGTGGTCCCAGCTACTCGGGACGCAGAGGCAGGAGACTCGCTTGAGCCCAGGAGTTGGAGGTTGCTGTGAGCTGTAATGCCACGGCACTCTACCCAGGGGGACAGCTTGAGGCTCTGTCTCAAAAAAAAAAAAAATTCTTATTGTCCCATAATACAGATCCTGTAACTCCTAGGCCAACAGTATGGCTGGAAGGTGCCCGAACGCATTCTCCTGGTTTTACAGGTCAACCTGATTTTATACCTGGGAGTGGAGATAGGAGGGAAGGCAACGTCCCAGGACGCCTTCCCTCTGTGCCCACCTATAGGGGGTCTTGGTGTGTGACCTGGTTTGAAAACTGACTGGGAAATGATGCTGAGGAGAAATAATCTAGGCCAGTTTGAAGCAGAGTCTGAGAACGCCTGGGGAAAGGCCTGCATCTTCCCAGGCCCAGCAGTCACCAAGACAATGCAGCAATTCTCTGGCTTCCTCAGAGGGGTTTATTGATTTTTAACAAAAGCACAAATGCAAAATACAAAAATGGCAGGAAGGTTGGATAGAGAGAGGCTGGGTAAAAGGTAGGGAGGTTGTTGACAAAGGCCAGAGGCCTATTTAGAAAAGGGGAGGGGACAACCGGATCTAACCCTGTAGGGGAAGTAAGCCAGGTTCTGTAATCTCACTGCACATCAGGAGTTCAAAGGACTTAGTTCTGTTTCTGATCCACCCCACTTATTGACTCTGAGGCACAGGGATAGTTATCCTGTGCCAGCGCCTGGGGATCTTTCCATTTTTCCTGGTTTGCTGAGCCCCCAGGGATCATTTTTCTGCACACGTTTCCCTTAGATACTCCTGGATTGAGGTGGGGTGCCCCACTGAGAATTCAACCTGTCTACCTCCCATATCCACACCTGGGGAAATATAGGGAATCATTCGTGTCTAAAAGACTCATAACAGAAATCTCAAGAATTTAATGTGAGAAGGGCTTCCTGATCTGCATTCTTGGCCTATTCAAGTGCAAGGCGTGCTCTTGACTGGCTGCATAAATGAGAAAATTCGAACTGTTAATGGCTTTACATAATGAAGTGTATCTCACAAAAATAAATAATTAATAAAAAATGGACATAAAATCATGGAGGTGGACAGTCCAGGGTAGGTATAATAATTTCGTTTTCCATCGCATGGTCTTTAGGACCTGAGTTTTTTCTGTCTTCTCTGCCACCCTTCACAGTCTCTTCATCATTCATGCTGGGGCTCCAGACATTGTATTATAAGCATCAAGAAAGAAAAAGGGAAAGAGGGCAAAGGAGTTTTCACGTGCTCCACCAATGCTTATTTCTCACTGACACCAAGGCACCAGGGAAATGCGACTTTTTAGCTGAGTATACTGATAACCCAGAATAAAATCAACATTCTATTAGTAAGAAAAAAGGGAGAATGGATATTGGGTAGGCATCATGGAGTCTCTGCCACATTTGTAAACCCCACTCCCAACACATGTAAAGTTGCTGTATCCAGGTGCCATTCACATTGTATTGTAAATGTGATATTGGGTGCATTTACCTAGTTCAGGTACCTTTCCTGAAGGAATGTGTTTGATTTATACCTTTATATATTCAACATTGGAATTAGTTAATATTTACTAGTGTCATGCTATGAAAGAACTTTCTTTCAGATCGCTAGTTTAGGTTTTAATATGTAGATATGGAACAAGCATAAATAACCATCAGATACAAATTCTGTCTGATTCTAGAGTTACTTGCCATTACCCTATCACTGGGAAATTGGTAAAGACAGAATCAGACAGATGGTGTCTCACCATCAAAGTATTTCCCACCCTTGGGCAGAGCCTGTGGCTCAAAGGAGTAGGGCACCAGTCCCATATATGGAGGTGGTGGATTCAATCCCAGCCCTGGCCAAAAACTGCAAAAAAATAAATAAATTAAAAAAAATATATATATATATCCCACCCTCTTTTTGGCAGCAAATGAAACTAAAGCTTTTCTTGGTGGCTTGCTAAACGTTTGCTATTAAGTTATTTATACGTATCTATTTACATATTTATCACATACTTGTGTGACACTTTCACTGGAATACCTATAAAAGAATAATAGACTATGTCATAAAATCGCAGTTCTCTGAAGACCAATGGCCACTCTGACCCACAGACACCCCTCCAAAAAAAGAATTACTCTTTCAAAGAGGTAATAGCTCTCCTCTCTGGTTATGGGGTTTTAAAGGTAAAGGCAAAGATGGCAGCTGCACTGAGAGTGGTTTGGGGTTTGTGTTTATTCTGGACACAGGGGAGGAAGATTCCACAGGTTGCTAGGAGGTTTTGGTGGGCTAGGGCCTTTCCAGTGGAACTCTTGAGACAGGCCCCAGTAGGCCTTTTATTCTGGGAGGGAAGGAAGGTGAAGGGTTTAGGCCTCTATAATTCCCAACTACTGTTAAAAGGGGTGATGGGGTCAAAGGCCAGTCTTCTAGAACTGCTTCTTTCTGGGTAGAACCAAATTTATCCTGAGTAGATGAGTCAGGTGTTAGTAGGGCCGTATGGGATTGGGATACATTGGGAGAGGGACTGGGGAGTAGGAAGTGGGTTGCAGCTGCTGACAACTTTTTTATCCTGTCTTAAATAAATGAGAACAGGAATTGGATGACACAAAGGGCAATAGTTAGTAAAAGGAAGATTGCTGTAAGGGGCTTAAGAGGGGTATAGTCCAGTGTCCCTGTGGGCTATCAAATCAGGATCCCCCATTTTGAGAGCATAGATTGGTGGCTTGTTTCTAGAGTCCAGTGATGCCCTCTCAGACCAGACTAGACTTGTTGGTGTAGAATCAGTATGCCTCCTATAAGAAAGAAAGTATACAGTCCCTCTTTTCCCTCTGTAAGCAAATCCAAGCCTCTATGATTTTGAAGGATTTTAGGGAGTCTATCTGATTTTGTATGAGTTGTAACTGATCATAGACTTCCTGGAGGCTTTTGGCCAGTTCAGTGGACATTAGTTGGAATTGGTGGGTGGTAATACCTAGGACAGCAGTTCCAGTGGAAACTTCCACTGTGATGCCTAGTTCTGCCAAGAGAGAGATTAGTTGGATGGCATGTTCAGCTCTAAGTAGGGTGTGAAAGGGGACTGGAATTTGTTTGTTGCCTGGGAGAAGGGATATATCAAGGGAAAGCAGGGCCAGAGTGTAGGTACTCATCCTGTTTGTTGGGAGGCATAGATAGATAGAAGTTCTGCATAGGAAAAAAGATGCAGTTGTCATTGAGATAAGTAAAAAAGTTTAAAGAAAAGAGTAGTTCTTGGGTTCTTGCATATTTTCTGGATGTGTTTTTAAGGTCCCAGATGTAAAGGGTTCTTGCTAAAATTGCTCTGGTGAGAGATGTATAGGTGGGGCTGTAACAGAGTATATTTCAGGGGAAAAGTGGAACTTGGTTTGGGTTCAGTGATCAGAGAGATTGTCAGCAGGTATGGGGATTGAAGGGAAAGAGGCTTGGTTTTTCCAGTGTTTTTAATTTAAGGGAAGAGTGAAGATTGGACAGTAGGTCTTTCTCGGCAGAAGGAGGGTTCTAATGCTGGGTGTAGCATTAATGAAAGGAGAAAGATGAGAAAGAGAGAGAGAGGAGAATAGGGAGTGAGAGAAGGGAAAGAAGGGAGAGAAAGAAGCAAGAAAATGGTGTGGTATTTTAAAGAAAGAAAGGTAGAACATCAGTCCTGAGATTTAGTGGATAGCTGGATTTAAGGGGGGAAAATAGAAAAGAGTAATTATAGTTGAATTCACAAGGCACTGGGAATGCAAATGCTGTATCCACTTTCCTTAGTGACATTGAAGGCAGATATTTCTAGGTGTGTCTTATCTTTCAGCATAATGTTCGTCCTTCCTGGATGTTCAGGTATTACATGAACCTTAATGGAACAGGTTTTAAAAGACAAAGGAGTTGGGAAATTGAAAGAGAATTTATATTTCATTTTTGTCAGTTGGGTTCCTGAATGGTTTATGAAAACAGAAATGTACAGGGATAGTGGCTGCTGACAAGAGAGAAAAAGCAGGCAGAGAGACAGATAGTGAGTTAATAATTTTCTATTATTCCACTATAAATACTGAGTATATTTACATTTCCCTCTTTTTAAAATGAGCTCAAAAATGGGATCATGGATGCAGATCTCTTTTTCCTACTTGAAAAACAGAAAGAGCATCAACAAACTCATGAACCATTTACATTGGAAAAAGAACAATCTAATCTCAAACTCAGCAGAAGAAAAGAAATGACCAAAATTAAATCAGAGATTAATGAAATTATAAACAAAAGAATCATTCAGAAAATTAATGAAACAAAAAGTCGGTTTTTCAAAAAATAGATAAAATCAATAAACCTTTGGCCTGATTAACTAGAAACAGAAAAGTAAAATCTCTGATAACCTCAATCAGAAATGATAAAGGGGAAATAACAACAGATGCCACACAGATACAAGAGATTATCACTGAGTACTACAAGAAACTCCATGCCCAGAAATTTGATAATGTGAAGGAAATGGATCAATACCTGTAATCACATCCTCTCCCTAAAATAGATCTCTTAAACAGACTAATTTCAAACACTGGGGTTGAAGGAACAATAAAAAAATTCCCAACAAAAAATTCCCTGGTCCAAATGGCTTCACACCAGAATTCTATCAAACTATCAAAGAAGAGCTTATACTCAGACTGTGAAATTATTCCAAAAAATGGAGAAGAATCTTCCCCAACATGTTCTATGAAGCAAACATTACCTTGACACAAAAACCAGGAAAAGACCCAAATAAAAAGGAGAGCTTTAGACCAATTTAACTAATGAATATAGATGCAAAAGTTCTCAATAACATCCTAGCCAATAGATTACAGCTATGCATTAAAAAAATCATACATCACGATCAAGTAGGTATCATCCCAGGGATGCAAGGCTGGTTTAATATACCCAAGTCCCTAAACATAGTCCACCATATCAACAGAAGTGAAAACAAAGACCACATGATCTTCTTAAAAGATGCAAAGAAAGCATTCAATAAAATTCAGCATCCTTTTCTAATTAGAACATTAAATAATATAGGCACAGGTGGCACATTTCTTAAACAAGCCATCTACGACAAAGCCATAGCTAATATTATACTGAATGGACTGAAACTGAAAGCTTTTCCACTCAGAACTCAAACCAGAAAAGGTCGTTTTCTATTGCCATTGCTATTCAAAATAGTCTTGGAGGTTCTAGCCAATATAATCAGGCAAGAGAAGGAAATAAAGGGCATCCAAATGAGGGTAGAGGAGGTCAAACTCTCACTCTTTGTTGATAATATGATTTTATACATAGAGAACCTCAAACACTCAACCATAAGACTCCTGGAAGTTATCAAAAAATACAGTAATGTCTCAGGATATAAGATAAATGTCCACAAATCAGTAGCCTTTGTATATGCCAATAATAGCCAAGTTGAGAAGCTAAACAAGGGCACAATCTCCTTCACAGTAGCTTCAAAAAAAATAAAATACCTAAGAATATAACAAAAGACATGAAAGAGCTCCACAAAGAAAATTACAGAATCTGAAGGAAAGAAAGAGCAGACGATATTAACAGATCGAAGAACCTACCATGCTCATGGCTGGGAAGAATCAACATTGGTAAAATGTGTATATGTCCCAAAGCAATCTGCAAATTCAATGCAGTCCCCATAAAAATACCAACATCATACTTTCAAGATTTGGAAAAAATAATTCTTCATTTTGTATGGAACCAGAAAAAGCCTGTATAGCCAAGTCAATTCTTATTAATACAAACAAAGCTGGGGGTATCACCCTACCAAAGCCATAGTGATCAAAACAGCATGGTATTGGCACAAAAACAGAGACAGACATTTGGAACCAAACAGAAAACCATGAGATGAAACTAACATGTTACAGGCACCTGAAAGCAAACAAGAACATACCCTGTGGGAAAGAATCCCTATTTAATAAATGGTGCATGGAAAACTGGATATCCACATGTGATAGAATGAAACTGGAACTGCACCTTTCACCACTTACAAACATTGATTCAAAATGGAGAAAAGATTTAAACCTAAGGCATGAAACAATAAAAATCCTCAAAGAAAGTGTGGGAAAAATGCTTGAGGATATTGGCCTGGGGGAAGATTTTAAGAAGACTTCTGTGGCAATTGCATCAACAACAAAAATAAGCAAATGGAACTTAATTAAACTGAAAAGCTTCTATATGGCTAAGGAGACGACAACCAAAGCAAATAGACAACCTACATAATGGGAAAGGATATTTGCATATTTTGAATCAGACAAAAGCTTGATAACTAGGAGCTATAGAGAACTCAAATTAATACACATGAAAAAAGCCAACAATCCCATATATCAATGGGCAAGAGACATGAATAGAACCTTCTCTGATAGACAGACAAATGGCTCACAAATATTTGAAGAAATGCTTAACATCCCTGATCATCAGAGAACTGCAAATCAAAACCTCCCTGTGAAATCACCTAGCCCCAGTGAGAATAGCCCACATCACAAAGTCTCAAAGCTGTTAGGTGTTGGCATGGATGTGGAAGAAGGGAAGACTTTTACACCATTGATAGGACTGCAAATTAATACAACCTTTTTGGAAGGAAGTATGGAGAATCCTCAAAGAACTTGAATTAGACCTTCCATTTGATCCTGTAATCCCATTACTAGTCATTTACCCAGAAGAAAAAAAAATCCTTTCATCATAAGGATACTCTATACTAGACTATTCATCATAGCTGAATTTACAATCACCAAAATGTAGAAACAGCCTAAATGCCCACCAACCCAGGAACGGATTAACAAGCTGTGGTATATATATACCATGGAATACTATTCAGCCATGAAAAAAGATGGAGATTTTATATTTTTGTATTAACCTGGATGGAGGTGGAACATGTATTTCTTAGAAAAGCATCATAAGAATGGAGAAGCAAGAATCCAATGTGTTTTCTTTCTTTGAGAGATTTATGAGGACTTTTGACTTCTAACGTATCTCAGAGGGGGAGTTGGTATTCAGGGAGAGAAGAGAGTGTAGGTGGGGGGAGCCGGTCATTGGGGAAGGCTTGGTTGGAAGTTGATGGACAGTGGAAGGTAGCGGCCTATAGGAGTGTGTGGCTGGCATGGGCTGGAAAGTTAGAAAGCTGATGATGGCCAAAGTTGGAGATGGAAGAAGCTAGAGGGTGGGGAAGGAAGTCATCAAGAAACTAGTGATACAGGAGCACAAAGGGATTGGGGGGTGGGTGGGAGGGGCTTTGAGGCCAGGGCGGGTTAAGAGGTGGAGCAGTAGGAGCTTAAGGAATCTACAGAGAAAGGAAGGTAGGAAGCTCAAGAGAAGACAGAGTGGGAGGAGTAGAGCTGGGAGTGTTTGGGGGATGGAGTATGATTTGCACAGGAGGGGCAAGAGCAGATGAGAGAAAGGGCCTGAATATAGGGGATTTTGTCCTATCTGCCATTTCATTGCAGTAGATTGTTTAAGTCTTTAAGATATTTAATTTAAAGGTTCCATTCTCAGGCCATATAGATCCATTATCCAATTTGTACTGAAATCAAGTTGTGTTGCAGAAAAATGAGGCATTTTGGCTAAATCTTCCCTTCAAGGCCTATATTTTTATATTGTCAAAGGAGACACCTGGAGTATTTCCTTTGAGAGAATGGGAGGGCCTGCTCCCATGTCTTGGACGTCCTTCTCTTTTCTGGGTGGAAAAGAGGACATCCCTTATTCTCAAAACCCAGGTTATCAAAGCAAAAGAGATCTGCTGAGAGGCCGGGCATGCCCTGGACCTCTCAGACTCGAGGCCCTCCTGGGGACCAGAAGTTTGAAGCAGGGCCCAATGCTGGGACTGAAATGAAAGCAAAAATCCTGGTTAAGCAAGAGCAAAGCAAAGGGAAAGTGAGAGTATAGAGGTGTAGAGCAAGCCACAGGGAGTTCTGTGTGAAGGTGTAATGGGAATCTACTCAACCTCAGATGGCAGATAGGACAGAATCCTCTAAAAATCTCAGACAGGTGTGGAGTCGGGTCTCGGTCAGACCAGGTTCTGTGGTAGCTGGGCCAGTTGCAGGTTTCTGCCCCAGATGAAAGGCATTCAGCAGTGTACCCAGAGACAGACCAGGAAAGGTTCAGGCCAAGTTTAATGAAAGTGGACTACAACCCACCTGGGCAAAGATGGCGACTACACTGAGAATGATTTGGGGCTTGTTTTTATACTGGGCATGGGGTGGGGGGAAGATTCCACAGGTTGTGGGAGGCTTTGGAGGTCTAGGGTCTTTCTGGTGGAACTCCTGGGATGGAGCAAGGTAGGCTTTTTGTTTGGGGAGGGAAGAGGAGGAAGGGTTGATCACCGATCACCTGTCATCTCCTGCCTATCCTTCAGTGAGCCCATTTTTCCCTTAAGAAAATACAAGTTGGCTTTTTATGGCTTGATCTTGAGACCTGAATGCTGCAACATGCCTGGATTGTCATGGTGTGGCATTGTGACACCATATTCATATATTCTTGTATTTCTGGACACAAGACCTCTTTCTAAAGGTAATTAATAGCAGTGAGAAGTAAACGAATTGAGAACTGTAGCCCCATTCTGAACACTGAGCTTCTTGAGCCTTCAGCAGCAGGAACACAACTCTGAGTGTATTCTTGCCCAGGTATTTAAACAAGGAAGTCACAGGTTATCCAAAGCACAGTAAAGTTCAGCATCTTCTCTCACTGACGGCACTTTCACTGAGTTCCATTATTTTAAGGCTCCTGTTTCATCCCCTTCATATTTTCCTCCTTGCCTTACATTCAGTTGTTAATAAATAATAAAATGAGCAAAGACAGACAGTGGAAGAGAAGCAGAGAAACATCTGGCATGAATAACCCCAAACAACACACTTTCCTCCAGTAATCAAGAGTGGCTGATTTGCAAAACTATGGTGTATCCTAGAGAGCCTCTTGCTTTCCAAAGGCTGCAAAGTCTTCGGTAATTACCTAACCAATAAGCACGATCCCCTTGCATTGAGCAGATTTGCAATTCGCAGGTGGAGAAATGAGAAATAGAGTCAGTGAGGGAATTGCTTTATTAAGAAATCTCTCCATGTGTACAGAGCTTTATAGCTCATGGTGAACTTTCACATTCATTATCTTGCTGCACAAGCCAGCAAGGCTGTGAGATAGTTAGAAGATACAGTGATTCACATTCAATGGGGGAGCAAGCTCGCCCTCACAGATGTTCTAGAGGTAGCCCGAATTCACACCTCTGAAAAGTCTCAGTGCTGGGACTTGAAACCAGGACGTGTACTCCCAGCTCAAGAGTCTTTTCTATTAAATTGTCTCGGCTGAGCATTCGGCCCTTTGGATTACTCCATTTTTTAATAAGACATTTTTCTCTGATGATTTAATTAACACCTGACATGTATAGAACATTTATAACACAAATAAAGCACCTATAAATCCCTCAAAACCAAGAGACTGGAAAGTGAATGCTAAAAATAGCCCAGCATGCATTTTTTACTTGCGTTTTTGTTTCATGACCAATAATAGTAATTCCAAATATAATAATCTGCTAAGCACTGCTCTAAGTACTTTATACATATTAATTTAAGAATCCTCTCAATAGCTCTTGGAAGGAGGTGCTATTATTATCTTCATTTTATGAAAGAAGCAACTGACCACAGCAGGGTTAAGAAACTTGCCCAACATCACGTAGCATCAATGTGTGTGTGATTTTTGAGTTTACGCTCTTAATTACAAAGACGTATAAATATCTCCCACGAGAAACACAGGTGCGCACACTCACACACACATATACATATAGAAATTTGGAATCATAGGATCACGCTCTATAATTCTTTGGAAAAACTCTTTTTTCCTCTATCTATGTATATACATATATGTCTTACATATTTTCACAGTATTCACCTGCAACGAAATATTGATCTATATTTTAGATTTGCTAGAATTGACCTTCCCTTATTAATACAAATCTAATTTTTTAATTTGTTTTCATTTAGAAATAAATCAAAGTGAACCTTCTTAAATGCGGCATTTTAGCCAGCCCTGATTATTTTCTTAAGATAAATTCTTAGCCGCTAATGAAAGTTCGATGCCTTTCCTTCCGGTAACGGCTCTTTGGATACCTACGCTGTTGAGGTCAGACTGCACTTGCAATGTTTTCATCCTGCCTTTTTGTTTAGCCACATATTAGAATCATCTCCTGTGCTATTTTAAAACTCTCTGTGAGTGTTAAGATGGCAGGAACTAGATCCTTAAAAAGGCGGTAAAGGAAGCAACGACACACAACGATGTCTGCAGTGATGACTTGCTTCCCGTTAGATCTCCCAATTTATCCTCTACACCACAACCAGAGATCTTTCTCTAACATAAAAAATAACCATGCTCACAGTGGCTCTATCACCTACCGGTCATCATTCAAATTCTTCTGCCGGGCACACAGGCCTTCAGAAATCCAGCTTCACTCCCACCTGGGACACTTCTAGTCACCCTAAGGAAAATGTTAGGGTCCCCTACCATCCCCTGGGTTTCGCTTGTTCTCTCCCCGAAATGCCTTCTCTTTGTTCATCCCCGGTTCAATCCCCGTTAGTTTTTTAAGACCTACTTGGGACCCATTTCCTCCAGGAAGAATTTCTTCTGCAACTCTACCATAGCATGAACTGAAATAGGTGAGCCCAGCCTGTGCTGTCCCATGGTCCCCCTATGGCACGGAAGAAGCTTGGGCATCCCTCACATGTTTGGAATACAATTCATTCAGAGACAACACTCACCTAGACATTACATCTGAGTTTTCTCCAGGCTCCCACTCCTATGGAGTCCCAAAAAAATCTTGAATGAGAATTTCCCTGGATCAGAAGAGATCCCTGGAGATAGGCAGCTGGTAATTGTCTTTCTTTCCTCATATTCCTCAGTCATCCTGGTACAGAAGCCAGTATGTGCCTTAGAAGACTTTTCAAAAAGGTTTTCTTCCCTTGCTGCTATGACTACCAATAATTCTCCTTAGCTTCTTGCTTAGATTAGTGAGAAATATACATTCCCTGCAGAGTGATACAGCTTTGCTTAGTTTTCTGTACCTTACTATGAATGAAGGAGTCTGGAAAAAGGATTCAGAGAGGGAAAGAAAAACATCAGAGCCTTCTGAATTCTGTTGAAGGCTGGCCCTCAGAAGATGCCACCCTCAGGGTTGCAGCCACCACCCCCAGGGAGTGATCCTGGGGTACCTGGGCCTGGAAACCCTCCAGGATTTCAACTACACATGGGTAATTCCTACACTTTGGGCTTCACTGCTGACCAGAGCAGCCAGACGATCCACAGAGGGTCCTGAATTGACTCTAGTGGGACCTGTTCACAAGGTCCATTGCCTCACATTGGGAACATAGGGAGGAGGTCTGCATCCCACACCCAAACCTGGATACTTCCGAGGGTGGTCTGAACAATCTATCACTGTCGGCAGGATTTGTTGCTCGTGAAGGATACGGTGGCTAAGATCACAAGGAATATACCTGTCTTCTCTAATGACTCCTTTGTAGATGATTTAGGATCACTGATGAATGGAATAGAGCTTGTTTATTATTATTTTTTACTTACTGTACGTACTGCTCAAAATCAAAGTAGCCTTGGTTCAGATGTCATTGCCTGTTCCTGTTATGCAGATCTTTATTTCAGGTTCTGTCACTGAGGCAACTTACAGAAAGAGGTATCCAGAGTGACTTAACCTTTAGAGCAAATATTGTTGCATCAATAGGAGGGCCTTGGCGCACTGGCCAGGGTGGGAGAAGTTAAGGTGGCTGGGGTGACAGTTTTCTTATACAGGCTGAAATGATCTAAATCAAATCATTTCACCAGGGAGTTTCAATTTCCTCTTAAATCAGAAAAACGCTCCCTCCCTCCTCTACCAAAGTGCTGTCAGAGGGCCATTGACAAACATCCCCATGGCCTGGGACTTAGGCAGTTGCCTTTTTTGGCAGCATCTTTCTTACTCAAGGTCCTCAAGGGCTCAGTGTGGCTCAGGTAAAAATTGCCTTTCATCTATTTCTTCCTTGCTTTCCAGATAATCCGTGGCTAAAATTAGTAATGCTTAGTTCAGTGAAAACTACTGTTCCAGCAGGAAGCCATGGAAACGGCGCTGGGGCAGCTTCCCCTCCAGGGAGCTGCCTTTTGCAGGGCAGGCCTTATTGTGGATCAAATGAAACAACTCCCCGCCTGTGAAGCTGGGTTTTGAAATTAGGTAAGAGCCCAAGCAAACCGTTTCAAAAAATCGTCCTCCTCCTTTCTTTTTTTTCCTTTCATGCATCAAGTAAAGAAAAATATCTTTCCAATTAAGTGTTAGATTTTGCTTTTGAGTAAAGCCTGAGAAGATGACTCTTCTGACCCCCATCCTGCCGGTGAGGTATCTTTTCAGTGATACTAGTGGAAATGATATTGCTGCTAATGAATGCCTTCCTCCATGCCTTGTTTATTATTTTACAGAACAGCTTCCCTGTGCACTGCCGCGGAAGCCTTAGGATACAAGGTCTGACAATTAAGTTCACAAAGTCATCCTAGAAAACGTGCTACACACCCCAGTGCTGAATGGTCACCCACATAGCCCACCACTTTGATGGTGACGATAGTGATATTGAGCAGTGAGGTAGCCTATTTCTCTCTCTCTCTCTCTCTCTTTTTTTTTTTTTTTTGGTTGCAGTTTTTGGCTGTGGCTGGGTTTGAAACTGCCACCTCCAGTATATGGGGCCAGTGCCCTACTCCTTTGAGGCACAGGCACCACCCAGGTATCCTATTTTTCTAAGATGGGTTTGAAAACTTGTCTGATCTTGTATATCTTCTCAAGTCTGTATTTAGCAAACTCTCAGCTTTGCCTTGCTCTACCTTCCTGCCTCTACCACCGTCCCTTAACTTAGAGAGCAGGATTCTCTCCTTGTGTCCCCGGGGAAGGAGTTGGATGCTATATTCTAATGGGTGTCTTCTTCCTACGAAGGACCCTTCTGCTTTCATCCCTTTCCTCCTGGTTTCTGCCCTTGTGACAAAGGTATTGAAGAAGTTCATTGACCTAAATATGTTCATAGAGCCTAATGAATTAATGGACCCCGGGACAGGAACTTTTGCATTTTAACAGAGACCTTAATGGGCCTGGTTCAAGTTAATGGCTCCTTATTAATGCAAGTTTGGCCGACCTGACCAAGGTCAGGTGTATCAAAAATAAAATCAGATCAAGTTAGAAAAATTTTAAAACTTCAGTGTGCATGCAAAAGGAATTAGGACACCTGAAACCAAAAGTGACAAGGTCCCAATCACAGCAGTTAGAGTGTAAAGAAGGAAGAAATATTTTGAATTTGTTTCTTTCCCTCCCTCCCTCCCTTCTTCCCTCCTTCTCTCCCTTCCTCTCTCCCTTCCTCCCTTCCTTCTTTTTAGGCAGAGTCTTGCTTCTCTGTCCTGGGTAGAGTGTCATGGCATCATAGCTCACAGAAACCTCAAACTCCTGGGCTCAAGTGATCCTCTTGCCTCAGCCTCTCAAGTAGCTGGGGCTAAAGGTGTGTAGCACTATGCCTGGATTATTTTTCTAGTTTTAGTAGAGACAGGGTCTCTTGCTCAGGCTAGTCTTGAACTCCTGAGCTCAAGCAATCCACCCTCTTCAGCCTCCAGAGTGCTGGGATGACAGGTGTGAACCACCACACTGGTCCTTAGTTTGTTTCTTGACTGGCTGTTATACATTAACATTCTTTTTAAGGTGAACAGAGGGGTTTATGCTGATTTGTCTATAGCTGATTGGTTTAATTTTGTTGATTATGCTGACAATGATGAAAAGCTTATGTTGTGGGTTTCATTTACAACTACAGCTAGCATTTCAGAAACATCAGGATAAATTAAGAATTGCCTATGTGCCTCTGGGCACTTGGCCTTGGGGTACATCTAAACTCTGGCCTCCATTTTTATTTTCCTTTAATAGGGGCCAAACCTCACTGTCCACCAGGGCCATAGTGGGGATTGACAGGTAATGATTTTAAGGAAAATGAACATAAACAAACTATTCCTCTGGGAGTAGTTTTGCGGTTTGGTAGAGCATCCTCAGGAAATGGCAGTTTGTATTATTGGAAGGATTTAATATTATTTTAAACCTTATTATGGCTAGAATTTATCGTGCAGGTTTCATGCCCTCTCTCTGCTTTACTTCCTGCCCCCATTCTAAGTGCTGCTGTCTCAGCTTCCCAGGAAGCCTTGTGGCCCGAGGGCAGTTTCCAGATGCCACAGACACTACATTTACAGCACATAGCTGGCTTTCTTATGCCCTGGCACCTCGCCACAGAGAGCTTTCATGGAATCTAACAGCCCATAAGCCACATGCTGCTTCTGAGACTGGGGAGGGACAGACTCTCCCAGTGTGGTGTCCGTGGCCTGGGAAGCATCCAATCCTTTCACATGGGGTTTTGTTACCATTCTATATATGAGGCAGGTTTTCCAAAACAATGAATATTTTGATGAACTTTCAAAATGGTTGTCAATATCAATATTCTCCGCTGTCTGTCCTCAGTGCAAGGGGAGGGAGGCTCGGATCTCAAGGCTCTTCTCAGATGCAGTGATTCACACTAAGCTGCCAGAGAAGACATGTTTGGTGGCTCAACCCTCACTGTCAAATTCACTGTGTAAAACGGGTCAGAGAAAGCAACCTCACACGACTTGTGTTTCTGTGCCAGGAGTGCTTTATTCTGAGGACATGCCCTCAATGGCTTCTTCCTTCATGAAGTCTTCCCTGTGCCTCTCCCGTCCTCCACGCTGCTCCTATGGGAGCCAATGGAAATGTGGGCTCCCTTAGGACCCCACATTCACCTCTAATGTCTTATCAAACTGTATTGGCCCTTTCCTTAGCTTCCTCTTGAGAGAAACAACTGTTCATTGTCTTTATAACACCAGTTTCTACTATTACAGCTGTTGAATGAGTTTAGACTAAAAGCTTGCATGAAAATGCGGGTGACAGATAGATCTCATCTCACACGTTAAATCTCATCTGCTGAACGCAGCTGCCTAGAAATAGTGCAGTGGATGATTACTAATGCCTGCCATGGGCAGGGCCGGGGGAGTCCTGGTAGTTCTCTGGTAGATGCCTGCCATTTCTGAATTAAAGAATGCACGGCACATTGTAAACCCTAACTCACCGTAACGTTTTCGTATCTGGGCTCATTTAGAAAATAGTTATAAGTGAGATTGGGTATATTCAGAAGGCCATTCCATTTGTGTTTTCTTCTCTTTCTTTCTCTGTTCTTAATAGAGAGGTTTTCAGGTGTCTATAAGCAGAGTCATCTAGGCTAGATTTCTTAGAATGAGAGTGCATCTGTACTCTTGTACTTTTTGAGAATTCTTGCCTCTTCACTTGAAGTATTGCAAAATGGGTCAAAATAAGATGAAAACATATCTGAAATGTTTCAGATATAATGAAACACATATCTCACCGAAAAAAAAAAAAGGTAAATATCTTGAAGTTTTATGTCCCATAACATGATGTCTCCAGTTTCTACATCTGAAAAATTTACTAGGGTCCTGTATGGCCTTATATTTTTCTATTACCATAAAAATATTAAATATTAATATATATGCAGCAATATATAATTATATAAAAGCTATTTTATGTGTTTATGTCTTATATAAGCACATATATTGCTTTTATTATTAAGTATATAATGAGGTGGATATGTATTTGATTATATATGAGCCTGTACCTGGTGGAGACCTGGCAACACTGACATGAACACCCACACTTCTTCCAACTGAAAGTATGCAAAATTGGTTACCATATCTAACCCAGGAAACGCCTATTTTTCTGTTTTTAAAAAGAGTCATCACTGATGTCTCTAATAACAATTAAAATGTGATTATAGCATTTATGAAATATAAAATTGCTATGAAAATTTTATATGAAAAGTAATATGAAGGAATGATGTTGCATAGTAAAATGGTCTGATTCTGTAGGTGAGTAGTTTTAATCTGTCTGAGACAATGAATAGATAAGTTTACTAAGTTTAACATATCAGTGCTCACTCCCTTTTTGAGCCTCTAAGAAACATGCCTGCTGGATCAAATTCAATGTTCATTCATTCTATTGGCTGCCGCAGAGATAGCTAGTGATCTCCCAGTATCCACCCCCCCCCGCCTTATTTTAGTAATAGAGCCCTCAAGTTTTAGCTGGATATATGTATTTTCCAACTTCTGTTTCGGTTATGTGTGACCGTGTGACTAAATTCTGCCTAATAGATTAGGAAGAGAAGTGACATTTGCCACTTACATTTGTGTCTTCCACTTCCTTTTCCTCTCTACTAGCCGGGACATGAGACTTGATGGTGAGAACCTGCTGAGATACAGTTTCAGACCAGAGTGGAACCTGCCTTCTTCTCTCTCTCTCTCTCTTTTTTTTTTTTTTTTTGACAGTCTCTCTCATTTTATTGCCCTCAGTAGAGTGTAATGGCATCATAGCTGACAGCAACCTTAAACTCCTGGGCTCAAGCAGTTCTCTTGCCTCAGCTTCCCAAGTGGCTGGGACTATAGGTGCCCGCCACAACTCCCATCTATTTTTAGAGACAAAGTCTCTGGCCCAGGCTGGTTTCAAACCCATGAGCTCAGGCAATCCACCCACCTTGGCCTTCCCAGTGCTAGGATTACAGGCATGAGCCACTGCACCTGGTTTTTTTTTTTTTTAAAGACAGTGTCTCAGTGTGTTGTCCTAGCTAGAGTGTCATAGCATCAGCCTAGCTCACAGCAACCTCAAACTCGTGAGTTGAAAGGATCCTCCTGCCTTAGCCTCTATAGTAGCTGTGACTATAGGTGCCCACCACAACACACACCTCATTTTTCTGTTTTTAGTAGAGACAGGGTCTCACTCTTGCTGAGGCTGATTTCTAACTCCTGACCCCAAGTAATTCTCCCACTTTGTGCCAGAATGTTAGGATTACAGGCATGAGCCACCACGCCCAGCCTAAACCTGCAGGTTGATAGAACACCTCTGAGATAGAAGAAGCCTGGACCCTCATGGTGTAACAGATTAGTCACCCCTCCTCCAATAGATATGGAAGGGTGAAAACAAGAGTGGGAATTTGATGTGTAGATATAAATATATATAAATCTATATATATGTAGATATAAACATATATATATATATATGTTGGGGTTTTTGACATGGAGTTTCACTTTGTTGCCCTGGATAAAGTGATGTGGTGTCACAGCTCACAGCAACCTCAAACTCTTGGACTCAAGCGATTCTCTCACCTCAGCCTCCCTTGTAGCTGGGACTATAGGGACTCACCACAATGCCTAGCTATTTTTTTGTTTGTTTGTTTGTTTGTTTGTTTAGCAGACTGGGGCTGGGTTCGAACCCACCCTCCCTGGTGCATGTGTCCAGCACCCTAACCACTGATCTATAGATGCCAAGTATGTGTGTGTGTGTGTGTGTGTGTGTGTGTGTGTGTGTATTGAGACAGAATTTCACTCTGCTGCCCTGGGTAGAGTGCTGTGGCATCATAGCTCACAGCAACCTCAAACTCTTGGGTTTCAGCAATTCTCTTGCTTCAGCCTCCTGGTCTATGGGCACCCACAACAACACCCCAGATGGTTTTTCTAATTTTAGTTTAGGTGGAGTCTCGCTCTTGCTCAGGCCAGTCTTAAGCTCCTGAGTTCAAGCAATCCACCCACCTCAGCCACCCACAGTGCTAGGATTACTGGTGTGAGCCTCTATGCCAGCCTGATATATATATTTTGCGTATGACAAAAAGAAACAACTTGATAAATATTTACTACCCAGTACACTGTCCCCAGTGTTGGGAAGCACAAGAATAGAGGGGACTCATAAAGAACTTCCTAAAGGTGATCCCGCCACACACACCTGTGGGCGTGGGGCAGCGTTTGAGTGGAGTGAGGTTTGGGATGACACATGAGTGTGAGAGAGTGGGGTTCTGGGAGATTGACCTCATGCAGGGCCAGGCTATATGCTCAGGGAAGAAATAAGAGACACATCCAGGGCATTTCTGTGGGCAGAATGGAGGGAATTCCAACCTCAAGTTACCTTGACATGAGTGCACAGGTCTTTGAAGACTTCATTTCTCCAGAAGTCAAGTTTTCTGAGAGAAAACCTCACCTAGGGCAGGGTGCAATGAAGATGAATGGGAGGGAATGATGAGGCTGAAAGTGGGGCTGAAGGGAGAAACTGTAGGTTGGGGTCCGAGGACAGTGAGGAGGGGATTCTACACCAAGGCGGCTGCACCTATGGGACACAGGGAGAGCCTGTGACAGTAGCCACAGTGACATCATAATGGAGGCACAGCCCGAGGAAGGCAAAAGGAAGCTGTATCACTAACAATACCAAGTACTCGCTAAGTCCTGGCATCTGAGCACCACGAGAATCCTATGAGACAGACACCATTATCCCCTCCATTTTCAAAGGAGAGCACTGAGGCTCCAGGAGGTTACAGAGCTGGCCTGACATTGCACCTGCAGGTGCTGGAGCCCGGCACAGCATTGGCTGACTTCAGACCTGTGTGCTTCACTGCGTTGTTACACTTCATTCCCAAGTTTAAGCTCCAGTGTTTGAAACAGAAATCCTCTGATTTCATGGGTTTTAACATTGGGAAATATGTGTTTTCCAGTGATCAAAATAAACAGGTGGAAGGTGTTTTTAGGAGTACTATTTAAGACAGATACTTCATACTCATCTTATACTGAAATAGTCCTTAAGGAAAGGTGCTATAGTTTAGATGTCTGACTCTTTCAAATCTCATGTTGAAATTTGATGCCCAGTGTTGGAGGTG
Source organism: Galago senegalensis (assembly GCA_963575145.1). Classification (NCBI taxonomy): domain Eukaryota; kingdom Metazoa; phylum Chordata; class Mammalia; order Primates; family Galagidae; genus Galago; species Galago senegalensis. Next base: position 37,891 of record CAUYTI010027823.1, read on the forward strand.
AGGCTTAATGGGAGGTATTGGGTCATGAGGGATGAGTGGGTTCTTGGTCCATTAGTCCCTTTGAGGGATGGTTGTTGAAAAAAGCCTGGTGCTTCCCTCCTCTCTCTCTCACTTCCTCCCTCTCCATACGATCTCTGCACACACCACCTCCCCTTTGCTCTCTGCTCTGGAATGGAAGCAGCCTGAGGCTTTTATTAGATGCCCAGGCTCTCAGCCAGCAGACTCATGAGCCAAATAAAATTCTTTTCTTTACAAATGACGCAGTCTCAGGTATTCTGTGATAGCAGTATGAATGAACTGAGACCAAAGGCCTCATGGAAAATTAACTTCATCCCAGAAGTCTGACTTTGTAGGAGTTAAGACATCCATTCATTTAACAGCAATGTATTGAGGACCTCCCATGTGCCTGGTGCTGGTCCCAGCGCTGTAATGCAATGAGGAACAAAATTTGGCACAGCGCTCACCTTCAAAGTAATTACGTCATCTTTTGGTTAAACCTGAAACAGAATTAGGGGCCAGGTTACGAAGGACCTTGGAACCCTATTTACTGGTCTGGAATTAACTGGAACTTATTCTGAGAACAATAGAGATCCACCTAAGTGTTTGAACTTGGGCAAGTGATGTGAGATTTCTGTCACACACTGTCATTCTGGAAACAGTGTGGGGAATACCTGGAATAAGAGAAGAACAGAGATGGGGAGCGTACCTGGGAGGCTAGAGGTGTCCTTTTGGATTGGCAACTCCTAGGTTATGACCTCAGCAATGACAGAGTGGGCAGAAGCCACTCCCCACTGAAAGGACACGTGACTATCATCTGATGAAGAACATGTGTGGAGTTGAGAAGGGAGCAGAACAGGACTGCCCCTTGCATACAAAGTTCATCTCCACCTTTTCTGGGTACAGGAATCCTCCTGCTTTCTAATCACCTTCTCTCCTGCCAGCTTCTCGTGAGATAATGTGGAGGGCGCAAGTGGTCACATGCATGGCAGCAAGAGTGGGAGAGTCAGGAACATAGAAGGAGGCTGTAAGGGGCATGTCATGGCAGACACTGAGGCAGAATCAGAATTCCAGGGATAAAGTCAAAAAGGACTCAGATGAGAAAAGGCCAGGCATAGCGTAAGCTCCCTGAGAGCAGCTCGCCGGTACTGCCCGTGGAGGACAGCCATGCAGGCCAGCAAGGAGTGGGGTTATGGTGACTGGGTCACAAGACAAGGCCTGAGCAGCAGATGAACCCCCCAGACCTCTGTGGTGAGTTGAAGGAGCATCCAATCCAACTGGGCATCAGGATTTTTTCCCCCACACTTGATTTAAATCTGCTCTATTGCACAGAGACTCAGCTGCCAAGAAACTGGAAACTAGTGTTCAGCATGAAGATGCTTCCTCCTTGTGGACCTGGCCTGCCAGGCTATTCCCTTTGGTCTCCTACTCACCTTCAGAGACACCTCTGCCCCAATTCTGTCCAAAACTGACATGCATGTTCATCCAGTCGTTTCTTCCTTTCATTGGTTTTATTTCTAGCAGACCTGCGAGGATTCTCCTGATTCCTCTGGCTGTCAGCTCAGCTTACGTTACAATGAATGAGAGAGAGGATGACAGAGAGAAAGAGAAATTATGGAGTAATGTGGACAGGACTTATTACCACAAAGAAAACAGTATCAACACCTGCAGGATTTGAAGCCACAGGGACAATAACAGAACCCTACCAGGCTCGGATACTTGAGCATCAATCTAAGCACACAATGGCAGGATTTCTCTGCACCTTCTGTTTGACTCTGGAGAAGCATGTGCGGTTTTAGGGCTATGTCTCAGCGTCCCAAACTTTCACAGAATTGAGTCTGGTTTAGTGAATAGCAAGTGGGATTCACCCGAAGATTTCTTAGACCTTGACTGATCCGTATCTGTGCCTTCTTTGTATCATCCACATGTTTTATGGTTCACTAAATCTTGGGTAGAGCATTTTAACCACACAGGCTTGATTTTGCAAGTCAGTGAGTAAATGAGTGGGATCTTTCTCTCATCAACATGATCGGTGCCACCTGAACAACCACCTACCATATAGGGTTCCCACCGTCACTGAGTGTGTGGCTTTCTCCCCAGTCACCACCAGCACACATACGGCTACCCTATCCCCTGCTACCAAAATATTTACACCCTTCTGGGGCAAGGGAAGATCTTTTTGTATCTCTGTTCACTGCAGAGTACCCAGCATATTTGCAATTATAACACATTTTACATGTAAATTGTATTTTCCAAAGGTGGCGGTGCCAACATATCCTATCCCATGTGCATCTACTCACAATATGATGTCGATACACCTGATTCAAGGGGTCTTGTTCCCCTGACCCCTTGAAGTTAGGTGGACCTAAAGACAAAGTGACACTATGTTGACTTCTGAAGTTAAGATATAAAATGGAGATGTAGCTCCTACTGGGTCCTCCCTAGGATGCTTGCACTTGAAGCCCAGCCACCATGATGTGAGGAAGCCTAAACTGAGTGCAGAGGCCCTGGGCAGTATTTTCCACTGACGGCCCTACTGAGGAATTGAGGTCCCAGCTATGAGCTTACATCAACCTTCTGACATGAGTGGGCCACCCTTCTTCTCATCTTTGAACCACTTTAATTATTGCCTGTAAAACAAAGATTTCCTCTCCTGCATCCTGCCCAAATTGCAGATTTGTGAGCCAAATGAATGATCGTTGTTGTTTTAAGTGACTTGAGTTTTGAGTGGTTTGTTATGTTGTAACACACACCCAGAACAACACTGACCTTCTCTCTTCTACTGTAGTAATTCATAGTCTCATCTCCTCTTCCCAACAAGACTCTAGCTTCCTTAGAGTCTGGAGCTTTCTCAGTCTAAACTTACAGAGTTTTCTTTCATAAGACACTATTTTGTATGCAAACTAAATTTTTGCTGTTCTTTATACCTGGTCTTAGATTTATAGCCTTTGTAAGTTTGATCTCTTGTTTCTTTGCTGTGTGTGCAGTCGTTGCCGTCTGTGCCCACCCTAGCTGTACTGTTTTCAGGGCTGAGTCTTATAGCAGGAAGAACTTCCTGCTTCCTCCAGTCAGAAGCAAGGTCTCTTCTATGAACTCACATAGCAATATAGATAAATTGCTCCTACCAGTATTATCATCTCCTACCTTATGTTACATGTTTAGATATTTCTTCATTTCCAGACTGTCTTGTCTTGACATCACTTACACGTATTATGCGTGGAGTGACTGCCACTTGCCGTATAATTTGCTAGGCACAGAAGACTGAGCAGCAAAGGCAGATGTGGTCCCTACCCTGGTAGAACTTTGACTTTAGTGAAGGAAATGCAATAAATAAGCAACTTCATGACTCTTGCTCATTTTGAGGACTGTAATTATATCAGTCAACCCGGGACCTAACATGATGCCCTATTTCCTTTGTGGCTTTGGAAGGTGACATGGAATAACTGGAAATCTGAGTTTGCATCCCACCAATCCACTCTCTATCTATGAACAAGAATCGAGGGCTTTAAGTCTCTGTACTTCACTTACCTCATTGATCAAATGGAGATAATCTTATTTACATCATACTGTCATTATTATTATAGGTGATAAAACTTACATAAGCTCTATCTTTGTGCCAGGCACACAGCAGACATTCAACAAATTCATGTATCTCCTGGGTCCCATCTTCCTTCACTTAGTATGGAGCTTAGCCCTTGGCTTACGTTCAGTTAAGAATACTGACCAACTGATGTCCCACACTCAGATCCTGTTTTTCTCCTGTACATAAAATGCCTTCTCTGGTTGTGAGTAACACTGAATTTCTTCAGATAAGTTTTACTTGTGCCACCTGAGTTGGAAAGGAAGAAAGGCCTCATTCTTTGTCACCTGGCTGACCCTTTTCTACTTATGATACAAAATTTACCCCAAGCAACGCTTCCTCATGGAGACTGCAGCCATTGCCAACCCCAGCCCACCAGGCTGTGTGAGCCCCCTTTTTTCTATGATATCATAGCTCCTTACACTTCTGCACAACACTTGTCACTGGTTGTAATTTGAAATCTATCTATTATTTCTGTTTAACAGTAAGCTCCATGAAGGCAGAGACTAGGAGCGTGTTGTCCTGGTCACCAACACCAAGTAAAACTGCTGCCATGTACGACATACTTAGGGTGACCAGACGTCCCGATTTTGGCGGGACAGTCCCACTTTTCAACAATTTGTCCCCCAGCATTTAAAAAAAGTCCCGATTTTTGGAAAGAATGCACGAACGGGCTGGAGAACAAGAAGGGAATATATGGTTTTTGGCCGCCATATGGCTATTTGGCCAGAATATGAGTTTTATATTATTTTTGTTAATTTTATAATGTTAAACTGTAATAAATAATTGCTGAGAAGTGATTATTGAGAACAGCTTATCAAAGTTTGCCTTGTTGTCAGGCCCTTCCCCGCTCTGCCCCCGCTCCGCCCCCTGGCCATGTTGTCCCTCCTTACAGATGTTAGACTCTGGTCACCCTACACATACTCGACAAATATTTATGGAACTAATGAAGTTTGGAAGGCATTGAAGTAGTAGCTAAGACCCCAATAGCAGAGTAAGTTCAAGAGCACTGTGTCAACAATTTTTCTTTATTCAGTAACCCCCATTAACACTGTTCCCAGAGACCATTCTCCTTGGACATTTCTATGATCACACTTTGGAAGATTCTGTGGTCAAGGGGTGGAGGCTTCTTTAACCAACCCAATGTGAGGAGGATCAATTTATTTTGCCAGGTAACTAGTCTCTCTGAACAGTACTTTTGATTGCCTGTGATGACCTAAGGAAGTTATAACAAATGAACTTCTTAAAGTCTGATGTTCCAGTCACACCGGCAAGCTGCTTCCAGCTGAGTCTGTAATAGCAAACCCAAAAAGGTAACTGACACTCTGAGAGAGTTATGGCTGAACATAACTACAGTCATGCTGTGGTGCCATAAGCCTTCCAGATACATTGAACCTCAAGACCTTTTGAAGCTAAGTAGCTAATAGAATTTTAACTGAAAAATATAGTCAACAGCTGTCCCTCTCTGCTGCGGGCGTAACAGACCATTCTCCCAGCATACTCCAAAACAGCCTTGTCTATTCTTGGCTCATAGCCAAAGGGTTGCAATAAAATGTCTTCCCTCCTCCGAGCATGAGGCCAGGTATAGCACAGTACATAATAAAGTAAAACTTGGGGTTTTCTTTGCAAATATTAGCATTAGTTATTTCTCTAGCAACAGGAGGCTAAAATCTCCATAGGCTCTAGCTAAATAAACACTATCTGTGTTATTTCAAAAATGCTAGACATGGTTCCAGATCTGCTGCCCAGTGCATACCAGGGCCTGCTGAAGCTTCACCGGGTAAGGCTAAATTCAGTCCGCGTTAGCTTTCTGACCTAAAACACTTACATTTAGAAAGATTTACTAGAAGATTAGACCATAATTTTAATTCAGGCTACATGGCTTGCATAGAATCTCACATACCTTTTATATTTTAACAGATTGGAAGTAACTCTTCTTACAGAGATAGAAAGGGCCACTAGGACTGAGAGAGAATTAAAAAAAGATCTGGTATCTGTTATAGACTGACTTTCATATATCTGAGGAATATTGTGCAGAAATTGAGTAGTCTATTCTACTTTTGCTGTCTCTGGTTATTTTTCAAGTGCTAGATCCTGGGAAAATCCATTCATCTCCTCTTGCTCTTTATTCCAGATGCATAATTGTTATTAACCTGAAACAAGAACAGAAAGCAAAACTAATGCAGCTCATTTCCCATAAAAGTTTTACTCAGAGGAGAAAAAGGCTTTCTCTTCATCTTATATGCAGAAATAGTCTTTGCAAATTTCAGTGAAGCTCTCTTGCCTAATGAGACAATATTGGACCAACTGGTAGAAGCAAATCTTAGGTCTTAGGTTTTATTCTGCAAATGATTACTAGTTTTGGTCCCAGTATTGCTTGTGGCATAAGCTATCTCCTGATGTTAATTAGAAACAGAGATGATACTTTCATTATAACCTCTCCATTTAACAAACATTTAACAAGCTTTGCACTGGGCACTGTGGGAATAGAAAACTCAATGAAAGGAAGATTTTCATTTCTAGCCAAGATGGAGGAACCAGAGACACCCAACGAAATAAACCAAAAACGTGGACAATACAAATAAAACAAAGCTTTTAGGATCCTGGACGGCAGGCAACAAAGAACACCGATGTCTGAGAGATGGGAAACAAATTAGATGAGACTGAATTATGTCACCTGGATGCCCTGAGAGCATTTCCAGGTACACTGTGAGAAGAAGAAGGAGGAAGAACTTGGAAGATTCCCTGAGTGAGAGGACAAAGCTAAAACTCCAGGCAGATGAAACTAGTTAGAACTCATGGGACAGTGTGCCGGGAGTCAGAGAAGTGCCACAAAGCTCAGTCAGGAGGCTACTGAGTTGTGCCCACGTGTGAAGATTCTGTGACTGGGAAAAGAACTTCTCGAAATAAGTAGAGATAATTGTGTCCAGTGCTCACAGAGGGCTGGGAGTTGTGCCTATGACCATAGCCAGACTAGAAAATTAGTGATGCATGGAGCATGAGGTCAAGTACACAGAGGACCTGCCTTAAGAATGGGAAATAATTAGTGCTGGCCTGAGTGCTGTTCTGGTCTTGCCTAATAAATCTCAGAAGCAAAACCCTCAAGGATTAAATATTCTGAAACAAAGCTTGAAAATATGTATAGGAATACAGAAATATTCAGCATGCAACAAGATAAAATGCACAATGTTTGGCATCCAATAAGAAGTCGTCAGGTAAAAAAGCTGGAAAATAAGATTCTTAATAATAAGGACAACAATTAGTCAATTGCAACTGACCTAGTCCTGACAGATTTTAGAGTTAGCAGACAGGGGCATTAAAATATGTAGCATAACTGTCATATCTGTTGGAAAAGTTAAGTAGAGCAAAAAGGAAAATTATTACAAAACCCAGTCAAACATTTGTGCATAAAACTTCACAAATCTGTAGTATATGAAAAATATACTACAGATTATACATTGCAGGGAAAAAAAAGAGATTAGTGAATTTAATACATAGCAACAGAAAGTATCCAAAATAAAACATGGAGAGAAAAAAATTTTAAATCAGCCAATGCAACATCAAGAGGCCAAAGATATAGGAAACTGGACACAGTGAGAGATAGAAAAAAAAAATTAAAGAAGTCATAGCTAAAACTTTTCCAAAATTTTGGAAAAAACGATGAGGTCAGACAATTTAGTTTTCAAACTCATCCTAGAATAACATTGCCAAATATCGCTAGGGTCACTAAATGGCCACGGGGAGTACTTTGCAGGTGACTGTAGTGACCTTCAGCACTGAGGTATCACTTTTTCTAGTACGAGTTCACAAACTTAATTGTCTGACCTCACACAAACTCACAGATACAAACTGCCCCAAAATTCCAAGCAAAAGGAACATAAAACACTCTCCACCAAAGCACATAATAATCAGATTGTTAACAAGTAGTGATAAAGGAAAAGAAATCTTTAAAGGAACCGGAGAAAAAAAGACATTATGTTCTAAGGAACAAGGACGAGGATGGCGGCCCATTTCTCTCATGAGGAGGATAGAGAAACAACGTTTTTGAAGTGCTGGTTCCTTGAGAAAATGCATACATTTCTCAAAATGAAGTTTATTTCAGGAGAGCAAGTTTGGTTTAACATTCAAAAGCCAGTACTAACCATATTTACAAAACAAACAAAATCAGGCTATGATTTAGGTATTTATGATCCTTCTTTCTACCTGGTGGTCCAGAAATTGCCTGAAGGCAGAAATGAAGGGCACTCTTAAGACTCATTCATCTCTTTCCTTCCATTCAAAGTCCTGCCTTGCGGAAAGTCGTTGTTTGACAGTTGTTTTTTAGTTGTTTATGTGTGGAGGTTAAGTATGATCCTTATTACTGTAAGTAACATCTACACACAGAATCCCCAATCTTTGTCTTCCATTGTAGATCTTTATGTGTATTTCTTTTTCCATTAAACAAATAATTGATACATATTATTAAAATTAAATTTAAATACTGACACATTTCAATTTAAACATCAGTAGTTTTTGGATTCCACTTGGATAGGGTGACCAGACGTCCCACTTTTGGTGGGACAGTCCCAATTTTTAACAATTTGTCCTGCATCCTGTGGCATTTTTAAAAAGTCTTGATTTTTGGAAAGAATGCACCAATGGGCAGGAGAACAGTAAGGGAATATATGGTTTTCAGCTGCCATATGGCTATTTCACCAGGATATGAGTTTTATATTATTTTAGTTAATTTTATAATGTTAAACTGTAATAATAACAAATAATTGTTGAGAAGTGATTATTGAGAACTGCTTATCAAAGTTTGCATTGTTGTCAGGCCCTGCCCTGCACTGCCCCTGCCCCGCCCCCCCCCACCTCCCATCAATGGTGTCCTGCTTTACCAATGTTAAAATCTGGTCACCTTACACTTGGAATCATTTTAAGTCTATATAATAGATGTTCTGTGATAAACTATTTTCAAGCTTTTTTCTAAAGATATTTCTACTTTGCCTTTATTCTAAAAGTAGCCTTTGCTGTTTATAGAATTCTGGGTAGTCTGTATTATCTTATTCAACATTTTGATGACATCTTTCTACTGTCTTTGGCTTCCATCATTTCTGTTGGTGAGTCAGCTATGATGTTTTTCATTATTTTTTAAAAACTTTTGTCCATTGTCTTTTCAAATATCCCTTCCTCTCCATTTCTTTTCCCTCTCTTCCTGGGATTCCAATAACACAAACTTAGGTTCTATTCCTTCCCTTCTTGTTTTCTCTGTATTACAGTTTCAATTTTTTTATTGACCTTTCCTTGAGTTCATTAACCTTATCTTCAGCTGCATCCAGTCAGGATTTTAACCCAGTCAATGACTTTTTATTTAATATTTTATAATTCCAATTTATAGAGTGCCTATTTAATTCTTTTTTTCAAGAATCCAACTCCCAATTTGATTTTTTCTGTATTTGTTCTTTCCCTTTTCACTATTTTCTTAACTATATTTGTCACATACAACTCATAGATAGGTACATATATTTGATACTGATGTATATTTTTAACATGTTTATTTATTTATTTAGCAAAAAGCATATGTTTATCATGTACAGAATATTATTTTAAAATACACATACATTGTGAACAGCTAAATCAAATTGATGAACATATACATTTCTTCACATACTCATTATTTTGCCATGGCAACACTTAAAATCTACTCTCTTAGCAATTGTCAAGAATTCAGTATACTGTTATTAACTATAGTCACCATGTTGTATTGTTAGGCCTAGTGGGTCTAGGCTAAGACAGAGAAGTGTTAGGCCTACGCTATAATGGAAAAATACTACTCAACTCCTGGCAAATTTCCGGACTGGAAGCTTTAAAAAAAAAATGAAGTAAGTCTAGTTCACTCCCAAGATAGATGGGAAAGTACTAATTAATTTCTTCTAGTTCACTCCAAGTTTCTTGCTTGGCTAATTCCCTGGGAAACAGACTGGAGGTACCAACTGTTCCCGGACTGACTTTTAAACAATACCAGGTGGGGAAAGTACTGAAACTAAGATGTAAAGGGGGAAAATATTAAAACAAAAATGTACGACGTATGACTAAGTGCAAAATTCTGCTTCCATACAATGCTTGCTCACTACCCTACCCAGATCCACCTGCACAGCCTGAGTGCCAACCAGGATGCAGACCAAGCCTTAAAAACCTGACCCCTTAAATCCTCAGAGCTGTTCTCAGAGACCCCATGTTGGGACACTGAGGCAGTCACTGCCCAGCTCTTCAATAAAAGGACTCCTCTTTACATTTCACTTGTTTGGCAGTGTGGTCTTTGTGGAACTCTGGGGCACAATAGTATGATAAAACTCTCGAACTTATTCTTCCTATCTAACAGAAAGTTAGACCAGCATTTCTCTAACTCCCAACATTCTAATTCTAATCTCTACTTCTATAAGTTCAACATTTTTAGATTCCACGTATAAGTAGAATCACATGGTATCTGTATTTCAATTGAGCTAATCGTATGGCTTTTATCCTTCATCCTGTTAATTTGGTATATCACATGTATAGATTTGCATATTTTGAACCATTCTTGCATCCCTGTGACAAATCTCACTTGACCATGTAGAATTATTTTAATGTGCTATTGAATTTGATTTACTTTTGTTCTGTTTCGGCACATATGTTATCAGAGATATTTGTCTGAAATTTGTTTTTTAATGTAGTATCCTTGTCTAGCTTTTTCAGGGTAATGTTAGTGTAGGCTCTGTCTCAAAAAAAAAAAATGAGTTGGGAAATATTCCTTCTTCTTCATTTTTTGGAAGAGTTTGAAAAAGATTGATCCTATTTCTTCTTTAAATGTTTGGTAGATTTAAGTTCTGATGCCATCAGATCCTGGCTCTTTTTTAAAGGAGAGTTTGATACTGATTCAATCACCATGCTCATTATTGGTCTGTGCAGATTTTCTATTTCTTTATTATTTAGTCTTGGCAGGTTGTATGTATCTAGGTATTTACATATTTCTTCTCCAGGGTTATCTAATGTGTTGCCTCATAAGTGTTGATTCTAGTCTCTTATTATTCCTTGTGTTTTTGTGATATGTGTATCAGCTGTAATGTCTCCTCTTTTATTTAGACTTTTATTTATTCACCTTCCCTTTTTTCTTATTTTAGCTAAAGGTTTGTCAATTTTGTTAGTCTTTTCATAAAAACCAACTTTTAGTTTCAATGATACTTTCCATTGTTTTTCTAGTTTCCATTTATTTCTGCTCTGCTTTACTGTGTTCTTTCTGCTAAATTTGGACTTCATTTTTTCTTGATTTTCCAGTTCACTAATTTAGGATGTTTATTTGAATTTTTTTTCTCTTTTGACATAGGTGGTTATTGCTATAAACTTCCCTCCTAGAACTGTTTTGCTGCAGCTCATAAATTTTGGTGTGTTGTGTTTCCAGTTTTGTCTCAAGATATTCTCAAATTTACCTTTAATTTCTTAATTGACCCATTGGTGGTTCTGAAGCATGTTGCCTAATTTCCATATATTTGTGAATTTTTTTGAAATTGCTCTATTATTCACTTCTTGTTTCATACATGGTCCAAAAAGAAACTGTCTGATTTTAATATTCTTAAATTTGTTAAGGCTTGTCTTGTGGCCTTTTGATCTATCCTAGAAGGAAAATGTTTTTGTGGGCACTTCAGAAGAATGCATGTTCTGTTGCTGTTGGATGGAACATTGTATACATGCATGTTAGATCCACTTGGTCTAATGCAGTATTTTTCAACCCTTTTTATCTCATGGCACACTTGAACTCATGGTTGAACTTTTGTGGCACACTTAAATTATGTTGATCAAAAAACAAAGTAAAAAAAAAAGAATATACTTACTGTGCTTTGAACATCTTTTGAAAATAATTTAATTAATGATCCTTTAAAATTTTTGTGGCATACTTATGATCCTCTCACAGCATACTCGTGTGCTATGGCACATTGGTTGAAAATCATTAGGTCGAATGTATAGTTCAAGTACAATGTTTCTCTACTTATTTTCTCGCTGGATGATCTGTCCTTTGTGAAAGTTGAGTATTGACGTTCCCTAGTATTGTATCACTGTCCAGTTTTCTTCTTAGATCTATTAATATTTGCTTTATATATTTAAGTGCCTTGATGTTGGGTACATATATGTTGATCATTATTATATCCTTTTGACAAATTGACCCACTTATCATTGTAATAATGACCTTATTTTTCTCATTTTACCATTTTTAACTTAAAGTCTATTTTACCTAAGTATAGTGACTCTTGGTCTCTTTTGGTTTTCAGTTGCATGGAATATCTTTTCTCATCCTTTCAATTTCAGTCTGTGTGTGTCCCTACAGGTGAAGCAAGTCTCTTAGGCAGCATATTGTTAGGTCTTCTGTTTTTATCCTCTCAGGCACTTTATATCTTTGGATTGGAAAATTTAATCCATTTACATGCAATAGAATTATTGATATGCAAGGAGTTACTACTGCCATTTTATTGTTTTCTAATTGTATTAGACAAAGACACTTTGTTTCTTCCTCACTTGCTGTCTCCTTTTGTGATTAAGTGATAGTTCTCCAGTGATATGCTTTGACTTTTTGACTTCATTTATTTTATATAGCCACTGTAGGGTTTTCCTTCATCATTACCATGTGACTTACAGAAAACATTTTATACTTGTAACAGGCTATTTTAAGCTTATAATAACAAGTTTGATTGCAAAAAATTTTTAAAAGCTCTAGACTTTTACATCTGCCACCCTACCTTTAACATTTTTCTTTCTTTCTTTTTTTTTTTTTTTTTGAGACAATCTCACTATGTCGCCCTAGGTAGAGTGCCATAGCATCACAGCCCACAACAACCTCAAACTCTTGGGCTTAAGCAATTCTCTTGCCTCACCCTCCCAAGTAGGTGGGACTACAGGCACCTTCCACAACACCCAGTTATTTTTTGTCGTAGTTGTCATTGTTGTTTGGCAGGCCCAGGCTGGCATATGTGGCTGGTACCCTAGCTGCTGAGCTACAGGCACCAAGCCCCTGCATTTCACATTTTTGATATCATAATTTACTTTTCTGTATATTGTGTATTCCTCAACAAATTAATATAGTGATAATTTTTAGTAGGTTTGTTTAATACTGTAACACCACTATTACAGTATTAAGTTATTCTGAATTTATATTTTCCACAATTCTGTGTTCCTAGTTAACGTTCTTTTATTCAGCTTGAAAAACTCCCTTTAGAATTTTCTGTAAGATAGTCTGGTGGTAATAAATTCCCTCAGTGGTGTCTGGATAAGTTTTTCTCTCTTCTTCATTTCCAAAGGACAGATTTGCTGCTAGAGTATTCTTCTTTGACAGTTGTGTTTGTTCGTTTTAAGTTTTGTTTTTTTTTAAGTTCAAAACCTGAATATATCATTCCACTCTCTCCTGGGATGAGAGTCTTGGGTGAGAAATACACAGCTAGCCTTATTGGAATTCCCTTACACATTAGTTGCTTCTATTCTCTTGCTGTTTTTAGGATCCTCTTTGTGTCCTTGAGTTTTTGTTGACAGTTTGATTGTAATATGTTGTTGTGCAGTTTTGTTTAGATTTAATCAGATTGGAGTTTTTTACATTTTTATACTTGAATTCTTATAACTTTCCCTACATTTGGAAAATGTACTGGTATTATTTTTTTTAGTTAATGTTTTATTACTTTTCTTTCTCTTCTCCTTTACTAACTCCTATACTTCAATATTTATTCTTTTTATGCTGTCTCATAAACCATGTAAGCTTTCTTTTTATTTTTAATTTTTTAAAAAATATTATGGTACATAATAGTTACATATTTTTGTTTTATAGGGTACTTGTGATGTTATGATATAGGCAGACCATGTGAATTAATCAACTCAGGGTAATTGGGATACCCATAACCTCTGGCATTTATCATTTCTTTGTGTTAGTTTTCACACAAAGCTAGATATGTTGTGTTAGATTTCACTCTTTTAGTCATTTTAAAGTATAGCTTAAGTTATTGCTGATTATAGTCATATTGTTATGCTATCAAATCTTGTACATTCTATCTATCTAAGTACATTTTTGTACCCATTAGCCATCCCTCCTTTTCTGCCCCTTCTTGTTATTCTTTCCAGCCACTGATAACAATCATCCTACTCTCCGTCTCCACGAGATCAATTGTTTCTAATATTTAGCTCCCACATATGAATGAGAACATGTGAGATTAGTCTTTCTGTCCTAGACTTATCTTACTTAGCAGAATGTTTTCACGTTCCACTCATGTTGTTGCAAATGACAGAATTAAATTCTTTTTTGTGGCTATATAATATTCATTGTGCATTCATTCATTGATGGATACTTATGTTGATTCCAAATCTTAGCTATTATGAACAGTGCTGCTATAGAAATGGAGTGCACATTTCTTTTACTATACTGATTCCCTTCCTCTGAACATATACCCAGCAGTGGGTATATCCTTAATCCTTAAGGAAGCTCTATACTGTTGTCTACAGTGGTTTCACTAATTTACATTCCCACCAACAGTGTACGAACATTTCCCTTTCTCCATATCCTATCAGCATTTGTTATTGCCTGTCTTTTTTATGCACGCCATTTTAACTGGGGTAAGATAATATCTCATTTTAGTTTTGATTTGCATTTCTCTGACTAATTACATTTTTTTCATATAGGTGTTGGCTATGTATGTTTTGTTTGTTAGTTTGTTTTGAGAGAGGTATCTTTGGTTTCTTTACCCACTTTTAATTGGATTATTTAATTTTTTTTCCACATTGAGTCATTGAAGCTCCTTATACATGTATATTCCAGTTACTAAATCCTTGTCAGGTAGTTTGCAAATATTTTCTCCCATTCTGTGGGTTGCATCTTCACTTGATTGTTGATTGTTTCCCAAGCTGTGAAGAATCTTTTTAGCTTGACATGATCCACTTTGTCCAGTTTTCCTTTAGTCTTTACTTTGAGGTTATTACTCAAGAAATCATTATCCAGACCCAAAGCATTTCCCCAATGTTTTCTTTCAATGGTTTTATGGTTTCAGGTATTATTCTTTAAACCATTTTGATATGAATTTTTTTATGTGGTGACAGATAAGAGTCTAGTTTCATTTTTCTGCATATAGATACTCAAGTTTCTCAGCACCAGTAATTAAAAAACTGACCTTTTCCCACTGTATGTTCTTAGCACCTTTATCTAAGTTCATTATAGATGTGTGGATTTATTTCTGTGTTGTCTATTCTGTTCTCTTGGTCTATGTGCCTATATGCCAATACCATGCTGTTTTATGTTATTAGAGTTCTGTCCTATAATTTGAATTCAGGTAATATGATTCCTCTAGTTTTGTCTTTTTTGTGGATGTTGGCTTTGACTTTTGTGAAAAATACTATTGGTATTTGATGAGGATTACATTGAATCTGCAGATTGCTTTGAATAGTATAAACATTTTAACAGTATTGATTAGTGTAGAATATCTTTTCTTTTTTGGTGAGTACTCTTTAATTTCTTTTCTCAATGTTTCATAGATTTCATCATAGAGATCTTTCACTTCTTAGGTTAAGTTTATTCCTAGGTGTTTTATTTTATTTGTAGCTACTGTAAAAGTGATTACTTCCATGGTTTCCTTTTCAGATTGCTTACTGTTGGCATACAGCAATGTTACTGATTTTTTCTGTTGATTTCTGTCCTGCAACTTTACTGAGTTAGTTTATTACTTCTAACAGTTTTTGTGCAGTCTTAAGGTTCTCTAGATATGAAATCATATTGTGTATAAACAAGAATAATTTAAATTTTTCTTTTCCAATCTGGCCACCCTTTATTTCTTTCTCTTGTCTTATTGCTCTAAACAGAATTTCTAGTACTATGCTGAAAAACAGTGGTGATAATGGGCATCCATGTCTTTTCCATATGTTCAAGGAAAAGCTATCAGGTTTTCCTCATTCACAATTGTACTATCTTGGATCTATTATGTTTGGCTGTTATTGTATTGACATAAGTTTCTTCTCTACCTAATTTTTTATTATGAAAGGATGTTGAATTTTATCAAATGCTTTTTCAGCATCTATTGAAATAATCATGTGGTTTTTGTCTTTTGTTCTGTTTATTTGAGGTATCACATTGATTTGCATATGTTGAACCATCCTTGTATCTTGGGATCAACCTCAAATGATCACAATAAACAATCTTTTTAATATGTTGTTGAAGTCAGCTTGTGACTACTTGGCTGAAGATTTTTGCATCTTTATTCATTGGTAATATTGGACTATACTTTTTTGTTGTTGTTGTTTTTATGTTTTCTCTGGTTTTGGTATCAGTGTGATAAGTTTGGGAGTATTCCCTCCTCTTTGATTTTTTTTAATTGTTTCAATAGGAATTGTATTATTTCTTCTTTAATGTTTGGTAGAATTCAGCTTGAAGCCATTGGGTTCAGACCTTTCCTTTGATGGGAGACTTTTTATTACTGTTTCTATCTCATTACTTTTTTATTGGTTTATTTAGGTTTTGGATTTCTTCCTGATTCAATCTTGGTAGGCTTTATGTGTCTAATAATTTATTCATTTCTTTTAGGTTTTCCAATTTATTGCTGTATGATTGCTCATAGTAGTCTCTAATGACTCTTTGAATTTCTGCAGTGTCACTTGTAATATCTCCTTTTTCATCTTTGATTTTATTTATTTGGCTTGCTGTTCTTTTTTTCTTAGTCTGGCTAAAGATGTGTTAATTTTGTTTTTCTTTACAAAAATCCAACTGTTTGTTTTATTGATCTTTTGTATTGTTTTTGTGGTTTCAATTTCATTTATTTATTCTCTGATCTTTATCATTTCTTTTCTTCTACTAATTTTGGGTTTGTTTTGCTCTTTGTTTTCTAGTTCTTCGAGATACAGCAATAGGTTGTTTATTTGAAGCTTTTCTACTTTTTTGATGTAGGCGTTTATTATTATAAATTTTTCTCTTATTTCTGCTTTTGCTATATCTCAAAAGGTTTTGATATGCTGTGTTTTCATTTTTATTTGCTTTGAAAAATTTTAAAATGTTATTTTTAATCTCTCCATTGAGCAATGGGTCATTCAGGAGCATATTGTTTATCTTCTGTGTGTTTATAAAATTTCCAGTGTTCCTCTTGTTATTTATTTCTTCTTTTTATTCTACTGTAATCAGAGAAAATGCTCAGCATGGTTTCAATTTTTCTGAATTTTTTGAGATTTGTTTTGTCACTCAATATATGGGCTATCCTTAAGAATGTTCTGAGGAGAAGAATATGAATTCTGCAGCTGTTGAATGCAGTGTTTTGTAAATATCTGTTAGGTCCATTTGGTCTATAATGCAGATTTAGTCCAATGTTTCATTGTTGATTTTCTGTCTGGATGATCTTTCCAACACTGAAAGTGGAGAGTCAAGTTCGTCAGAGATTATTGTATTGGGGTCTATCTCTCTTTAGTTCTGATAATATTTGCATTCTATATTTGGGTGCTCCAGTGTTGGGTGCATATATATTTAAAATTGTTATATCCTCTTGCTGAATTGACCACTTTATCATTACAAAGTGACCTTCTTTGTCTCTTTTTATAGTTTTTGTCTTAAAATCTATTTTCTGATCAAAGTACAGCTAATTCTGCTCCTTTTTGGTTTTCATTTGCATGGAATATCTTTTCCCATTCCTTTCTTTCAGTCTCTGTTTGCCTTTATTGGTAAAGTATGTTTCTTGCATACTCTTGTTATTGTTTTGCTTTGTTTTTTTATCCATTAAGCCACTCGGAATGTCTTTTGATTGGACAGTCCATTCACATTCAGTAACATTCAAGGATTTACTACTGCCATGTTATTATTTCATTTCTGGTAGTTTTTTAATACTTTCTTTTTTACTTCTTTCTTGTCTTCCTTTGTCTCTGGTAGCATATTTTAACTTCTTGCTTTTTATTTTTAGTGTTATTTAGTATCTATTATTGGTTTTTTAATTTGAAGTTACCATAAGGCTTGAACAAAACATTTTTGTTATTGCAAATAATTGTTTTAAACATAGTCCTTTTAAATCTTTTTTTTTCTTTTTTATCCTCTAACTGTATATTTTCAAATAACCTGTTTTAAAGTTTACTTATTCTTTCTTCTGCTTATTAAGTTCTGCTGTTGTTGCTGCCTATTGCATTTTTATTTTAGTCATTTTATTTTTCAGGGCCAAAATTTCTGTTTTAATTTTTAAAACAATTTTAATCTCTGTTAAATTTTTTGTTTTGGTCATTTATTTTTTCTGATTTTATTAAGTTGTTTCTCTATATTATTTTGAAGTTTTCTAAACTTCCTTAAAACAATAATTTTGAGTTCTTTGTTGTACGGTTTTTATATGTCATTTGTTTGAGGTCAGCTATGGGGACATTATGTTCTCTTGGTTTTGTTGTGCCTCCTTGGCTTTTTTCTTATTTCTTGTTGCCTTACACCGATGTATGTACATTTGGAAAAAATATAGACTTATTTTATTCTTCTCAGATTGGCTATATCCCAAATAAGAAACCCCAAATAAGTGAAGAGCTATACCATATTCATTGGTTAGAAAACACAATCATGTTAATCAGATCAATTTTCCTTGTCTTGTTCTATAGATTTGATACAATTATAATCCCAGAGGCAAGTTTGTCTTGTAGAAATTTACAGTCTAATTCTAAAATTAATATGAAAAACCAAACGATGTAGAATAGTCAAAATAGCATTGGAAAAAAACAGGAGAATTTACAATAACTGACCTAAAAACTTAATATAAAGCTGCTGAGAGTGGCACATTTTTATGTTATATTGGCATATGAACAAACAGATTAACAGAACAGAACAGAGAGTCCAGAAATTAACCCACAAATCCACGTTCAATTGATTTTCAACAAATGTGCTAAGGAATGTCAATGAGAGAGTAGAATTGTTTTCCATAAATTTCACATCGTGAACAAAAATTAATATCTAAACATAAAAGCTAAGACTATGAAGCTGGTAGAAGAAAGCTTAGAGGGAAAGATTTCTTAGAGAAAACACAAGAACTAATAATCTTAAAATTTTATTAGGATATATCCTTATATTTCTTAAGAAAGAAAGAAATTTATAAACTGTACATCATCAAAGTTTGAAATTTCTGCTCTAAAGAGATTCCATTTAAAAATGCAAGGCAACCCAAGGTCTGACCTCTGTCTCTTCATTTCACTGTCTTCTCTTTAGCACATTGGTCCTCATTCTTATAGCCTCATGGTGTTAAGATGACTACTGAGGTCTCATGTTCATATCTTTAGTTGAAAGGGTGATGAGCAAAGAAGCTGAAAGGCAAAATGTCTTCTCCCAGGTAAACTATGCAGGATGCCCTCCCTAGGGACTTTTACAGTTAGCTTACTGGCCAGAAGTGGCCATGGCCATTCCTTTGCTGCTTGGGAAAAATAAAAAAAAATTAGTGAGATATACTGGTACCTTGCAGTATGAGATGGGAAATGAAAACTGGGAAATGACTGTCCCTCTCCTCTTCTCCTCCCATCCTCTCCTTTTCTCTTCTCCTGTGTGTGTGTGGGTTTGTATGTGTATGCATATGTGTGTTGCTCTTTCTCAGTCTCACTAATTTTTTCTGAGTGCATATAGCTGATTTGCACATGTTACATACTCACTGTAATTCATTTACAGATTTATTTGTGGATATATGAGGGGGTAAGTGGGAAGGAAATTAAAATTACTGATACCTTAAGTGTTCTAATCAAATTATTAGGCCTTTTATGTGTGTGTGCTTTTCTTAAAGCTTTTTATAGGAATAGATATTTTATATATATATATATATATTATATTAAAGTCCCTCATATATACAAAAACCTATGACAAAAGTATCATTGTGTCCATGTTACAGCTTGACAAAATGATGCTCAGACAAAATAGTTGCTTATAGCCAGTTAACTTGTGAGTGTCAGAATTAGAGTCAGGACTCAGATGTGATTCTGTCCATAATCCACCATGCTTCATAACTAGAAGACAAAACAGGCAAGAGAAAATATACACACGGTTTTCAGCAGTCTGCACAAAATTTTAAATTGTTCATCATGAGGCATTCAAGTCACCAGGACAATATATTCAACCAGAAATAGCCTCCTGTGCCCAATAGTTCAAGTTTTGAGTATCTTCCAAGCCCAGCTCTAATGTGATGGGGCTGGGATGACCTGTTGCCAAGTAAACAGCAGGGCTAGCTACATTTGTGACTGGATTGACTAGCTGTTCTGATGTCACTTAGGAACAGCCTGAGGGTAAATGCATTTTCTTTTGCCTATTTCCCGAATCCCAAATGGATGTGGCTTTTGTCAAAGCCCGATGCCAGGCACAGGTTTGGCACAAATCCCAGAGTCACGATGTGGTCCCCAGAGCCCTCAATCTCTCCACTTTGGCACAGTGAAAGCAAGATCTGTTTTGAATTGGGAAAAGGAACTCTACATTTTCCCCAGAGGAAAAGCTGGTGGGGTGCAAATACATAAATTCTACTGATATCAAAATAGGGCTTTCAAATTTCATCACTAGAGACTTAGGAACATTTCAGATACTCTTTATTTAACACAGTCTTTGGGATGATTTTCACCATACTCCACAATGGGTAAGGCATGCATAGAATAATAGAATTTTCTTTTGCATAATGAGCAACTCTTTAAAGCTATGTTATCTCTAGGGGAAAACGTGAGGCTTCGATCCACTAAAATATGCAATAAGCAATGGATTTAGTTTAAAATATATTGGGTTCTGCACAGATGTATAAAATAAGAGATAGAATATTTACAGTTTACCTCCTTTAAAAACACAACCTGGATGAGTTCTCACACTCATTCGAAAGCTGATACAGTCTTCCCGTTATTACCTAGTTATTGGTATGCTGCTTCTAGTATGTGTAATGACCAATTCATGTGGCAGTGTCATATGCTATATCTTTAAGTGACAGGAGAAATGACAATCATCCTTCCTCCTTCTGGCTAATGCCCTTTGAGACTAATCCTTTTTGAGGAAATCAAGAAGTGAACTATGGAGAAGAAAAGCCCCATTATTTTCTGTAGGACTAGAGAATATCTGCATTCAAAGCCAAATAGGGCATAAGCAGGAAGTGGAAATGGCAGACTACACGTGGCTGTGGGATGTCCAAACCAGCCTAAGTCTCTGAAAATCAAACAGATAATCCGAGAAGCATTAATCATGAACTTTTCCACGCAGATCAAAAATACAAGAGAAGCTGGATTTTCCTTGATATTGCATGAATGTGCCATTTTTTTTTCTGTTTTCCCCTAGCTAAGGGAAAATGGAGGAAAAAATAATCTTTACAGAGCTCCAACTTCGTGTTTTTCAAGGTACTTTCTATGTTTTCCTTTATACCCATAGGGGATATTATGACTCTCATTTGACAGAAGGGAAAACTGAAGTAATAAATGGTAAAGAAACTTAATACATGGTCTCAAGATAATAAATAGAAGGATTGAAATGGAAACACAGATCAAACTAGTTCCAGAAGCCATTTTCTCTCCTCAATTTCATGCTCCCAGATAAGGAAAACTAGACTCATTAATTTTCTCATTATAACCAATTGTGAGAGATGGGAGGTGACATTCTTATGGCAGAGCATTTGTCTGAAGCCTCATATCCAACAATGGGAATTGATAAGCTGAAGGCCATTGTGAAGACATATAACCAGGATGGCGGGGTGGATCTTGACATTGTGACATAAGGCAAAGTCAAAGACAAGGTAGAAGTGTAGAAGACTTGATCAAGGAGCTGGAGAGCTTACACACGGAAGCAGGACGACATTCTCGTGGCTGTTAGAAAGAGGCAAATGTCAGCCCACCACTGGAAATGATTTATTGTAATGAGATGATGCTTTGAAAACCGAATAGGTGATATTATATGATGCTCATACGGAGACTAAACAAGCCTCTTTCTAAGAAGCTGAAGAGAGGACTTCTGCCTGGGTAAGGATTGAATGAGATGACCTCTATTGTATATCCCACCTTTGGTTTTTGATCTTATGGTTATAATTCTGTGGGAGTGAGGAGCAGTGTAAGACCTTTTGTTTTGGTGCAGAAGTCTTACTGGTGTCAGCAATTCTGGGTCCAAAAGTGAGCTGGTGTAGGGGAAAGAGGAGCAAACAAGAACATGAGTGAATGAATGCTTTAGTCGAGAAGAGGGCAAGTCAGAACAGGGGTTCCTAAAGATGCTGCTTCCTACATTAGGTAGTCTTGAAAACTAACAATCAATAGTTTACAAATCCATGCTTCTAGAGGAAACAAAAGGACAAAAAGCATGAGGAGGGAGCAGGTTTAGAAGAAAATATTAAATTATTAAACCAAAAGAAGTCGAGGTACACTTTAGGATGTTTGAGTTCAGTGATCTTATCTTATTCTCCAACGTATCCAGTGCAGCGTCTACCACCAATTCTTTACACATACAGGATGTTATCTGTTCCTTGAATCTCACAAAAGAGAAAATTTAACAAAGGACAGGATTCCAGTAAGTGAGAAGACATGAAAGAGAATTATGTGTGTTATTCAAAAGAAACCTTTTATTCTGTGCAAACCCACCCATTGTAGAAATTAAAATGCCTATGGAATGTGAGTTGATTTTGTGCTTGGAGAAGATGCTGTGGAATCTTTGAGATAGAGACGTGTCAAAGAGAGGGACGTAAACCTGCACCTGCTATCTGAAAACAGCAGCCCAGAGTAAAAACAGCATTTTTGTCAAACTGGTCTGGGACAGACCACTTTGCATAGCCTGGTGTTGCAGGGAATTCCATAAGTATATGTTTCCATACATTTCTCATGCAACCTTGCTATGGGGTCATGATCCCTCTGTTCATGGGGTCAAGGCTGGCTTTCTCAGCCGCTGTCTCTGGGCAGAGCAGTCAGGGGTGTCTCAGGTGCACTGATATTAGAAATCTATCAGCCCTAGTGAACAGCTAATCAGTATGCTTTAGGACTGTCAGATTTAACAAATAAAAATATAAGAGTCCCAGTTATTTTGAATTTGAGGTAAATAATGAGTCATTTGCTAGTATGATGTTAAAAGTGCATGAGTCATATCTATCCAAAACTGTATTCTCCATTTATCTAAAATTAAAACTTAAGTGAGAATATTGCATTTTATCTGGCAACTCTAGTTAGATTGGAGCTCAAGACAGAACTTTTTAGGGCAGTGGAGAAGAAAAAAAGAAGTAAGATAAGATATATTGAGGAGCAGATGGGTGGAGTTCATGAACCAGAAGCCACAGTCATAACTTCTCGGGAGGAATAAAAATTTACCCGGCTGCCAGAGCTTCTGCCACCCCACCAGGATGCTGTGGTACCCCAACAATATGCCAGTTCCTCACGAGGTGCAGCAAGGCTCTGCAAGACTATTGTCTACACTTTCTCCTTGTCTTGTTTTCATGTGTCCTTTACATTGTCTTGTGCCCAGGTGTACCCATCTTTAGTCCCCACTTGTTAGAACATATGGTGTTTGGTTTTCCATTTCTGAGATGCTTCACGTAGGATAATGGTGCCTGGTTCCATTCACATTGCTGCAGGTGACATTATTTCATGCCTTTTCCTGGAGGAATAGTACTCTGTGGTGTATGTGTGTTTAAGGACACTTGGGTTGATTCCAAATCTTTGCAATTGTGAATTGTGCTATGACAAACATTTAAGCGCAGGTGGGTTGTTTTTGTAAGATAACATTATTTCCTTTGGATAGATAGCGGTGGCATTTTTGGATCAAATTATAAGTCTTCATTTATTTCCTTGAGGAATCTAGATACTGTTTTCCATAAAGATTGTACTAATCTGCAGTCATACCAACAATGTAAAAATGTTCCTTTGTCTCTGTATCCACACCAACATCATTATTTTTTTTTACTTTTTAGTAATGACCATTCTGATAGGGGTAAAGTAGTATCTAATTTTAGGTTTTGGGGGGGTTGTTTGTTTGTTGAGACAGACTACCTCTGTCTCATGGGCTAGAATGTGGCGGTGTGATCATAGCTCACTGAAAACTTGAACTCCTGACCTCGTGTGATCTATCTGCCTCAGCCTCTCAGAGTGCTAGGATTACGGACTTATTGTACTTTGGTTTGCATTTCCTTGATGATTTGTGATGTTGAGTACTTTTTCATATGTTGTTGGTCATTTGTCTGTATTTTTGTGAGAAAAATTCTGCTCATGTTTCTTGCCTACTTTTTTTTTTCTTGCTGATTTGAGTTTTTTGTTGATTCTGGATATCAGTCCTTTGTTGAACGTATACAGGGGTGTCCCAAAAGTTGTCATACATATAAAAAATGGGAAATTGTAGCTAAATATATTTTTATTTCTAAAATATTATTTTAAAAATTTACAAAATGTGGCTCGGCACCTGTGGCTCAACCGGCTAAGGCGCCAGCCACGTACACCTAGGGTGGCGGGTTCAAATCCCCAGCCCAGACCCGCGAAACAACAATGACGGCTGCAACCAAAAAATGGCCAGGCGTTGTGGCAGGTGCCTATAGTCCCAGCTACTTGGGAGGCTGAGGCAGGAGACTCGCTTGAGCCCAGGAGTTGGAGGTTGCCGTGAGCTGTGATGCCACTGCACTCTACCCAGGGGGACAGCTTGAGGCTCTGTCTCAAAAAAAAAAAAATTTACAAAATGTTTAAAAAATATTCTCTTTGTGTTGGCCACCTTTTTCAAAACACACATGACTTCTTCTCTCCTACTTATGGTGAACACATGGCAATATATCTGTTGTTATGTGAGCTTGTGAATTTTTTCTATATACATGATGACTTTCGGGACACCATATGGTTTGTGAATAGTGTGTCACTTTCTGTACGTTGTCTATTCACTCCATTGGTTATTTCCTTTGTTGTGCAGAACAAAAATAAATAAATAAAAATTCGACTTCATTAAATTAAAAAAGCTTCTGTACAGCAAAGGAAATAATTGACAGATGCTTCTGCTGTGGTCACTCCCTCTCAGCATTCTCTTTCTGCCTCAAATAAAGGCTGATATCTGGAATATCATGAAGAACAGCAGTCTCCATATGACCATGATGTGACACATGTAAACATGAAAGCTAACATGCTGAATAGCAGCATTATGAAATAGCCAAAACAGCACTAGCAGCCACCTTCTAATCATTACATATTTTGTTGTATGAGAAAGAGAAGATCCTTGTTAATTGGGATTTTTTTTTTACTTGCAGCCAAATCTATTCCTAACTGATAAATTGCATAAAGAAATTATCTTAGAATTCAATGAACATAACTTCAAATTTCAAAACAAATCATCACAAATAAAAAGACAGAATTGCGCCCCCCCCCCAAAATACCAGGAACATTTCTGACTTCATAACTCTTTTTGGATTGTTCCTATCCAGAATTCCATCTTCCTCTTGACTTACTTAAATTCAGTCTTTTCTTCAGTTTTATCTCCTTTCTGAGAGAGTCTATTATCCTTTCCTGCATTGATTCTCTTCCTATCCTGAACCTGACAGTATTTACAGTCTAAAGTTTAAAACATTCATTTCATGCTTGGGGAAAGCAACTGTCTGCTGTTTTATTGCTTGATTTCTGAACTGTAATGTATGAAACACATCCCCTCATTGGATGGCAAACTTTTGGAGGGCAAACATATAAACACAATCTTGTGTTTCTAGGTTCTACTGTAGTGTTTTCTAGGTATAACTGTTAGATTAAATATTTGTCTCAATAATGGTAATAATGGTAATGATGTTGGAGGATATCAGGAAGTAATTTGATAGAACCCCTGGCCATGTATGTTCCAGGGGATAAGCTGGATTAGGTGTGTTTATACCAAGGTAACCATGACTTGAAGGTGAACCAGACTCACCAAGTATGTGACTCTGGCATGTTACTTAACATCTCTGAGCCTCATCTTCTTTGCTATAAAATGTTACATTACTATAAGGATTAAAAATAATGTTAACAAATACATCTCCCAGTGCCTATGGCATACTAGGCATTAGCATTATTAAAGTTTAGCTTTAATCTCCTAATATGTATATGCTAACCAGATTATAGGCTCTTTTGGCAGAGCTGAGAAGGGACGCAATTGCACATTTCCCGGCAAAATGGATGTAAGGGAAGGAAAGGCAGTGAATTGAAAATACACTGACTTCGTAAACAGCAGATCCAATTCTAATTCTGACCGGTTTTGTGGCTTTGATTAGGTCACTTTTTTTCTCTTAAATTCCATTTTCTCTTTGTAAAATGCAGATAATGGAACTTGATTTACCTGCCTGGTGGAACTCTTACAAAAAAGTATGTGCAATAACACATAAAAAAGTACTTTGAGAAATACAATGCATTATATTAATATTTACTTAAAGGGTGGAGAGCAGAATATGTATATATATCTCAAGAATTATCAGAAAATGCAAATTTATTCATAGCTTGAAAAATCTTGTCCAAACTTCAAACTCGCATTGAATGATTTAGCAAAAGTCCAGCACTTAGGAAAGTATTCAAAGACAAATGAGCTAGACTTTAATTAAATGGAACTGAGATGAAATTAAAACAGAAAACTCATTTCCCTGGAATGAAACGCAAATGCATTTAAGTGCACAGAATGGTAGTACTATTTCATTTTTTTAAATGAACTCTTGTGGAAAGCATTAACCACATGTAAAAGAGTTGTCAAGCCTTCATACCTACAGTGTTGGACGGAAGGAGATAGGGGCCAGTGAATGTATCTGGTATTGTATGTGGCATACCAGGATGAGTTCTCAAATTCATGTTCTGCTTAAGGGGTGCAGATTTAGGGCTAAAAAACTTGCTCTGAGTACTGCTGATCACCTTATTTCTAATAATGCTTGAAGATATGATTATGCATATTTGTTTCCCTTGGGGTGGGATAAGGCAAAGATGGTGTGGAAATGAAATGAAAGTCATGCAAAACCAAATTTGTTAAAAAGGGTGGCGCCTGTGGCTCAAGGAGTAGGGTGCAGGCCCCATATACCAAGGGTGGTGGATTCTAGCCCAGCCCTGGCCAAAACTGAAAAAACAAACAAATAAATTTGTTAAAAGGCTCACGCTATTAATTATGCCTGGCCTATTTCCCTACCAGTGTTGGGAGAGGTCTTGGCAGGAGTGTCACAGTGATACCATTTCCCATGCATTTGACAAGAGTATTTACCTCTTAATTCTACCTTCTTGGTAGAATTCTTCCTCATTTCCTCAACTAGAAAAAAATTCTTGCTCTTCTGAGCTACTGTGGGAGATCTCATCTGTGCTAACCATCTGGGCATTTTTTTCCTCTTTTGTAATGAAGTATTTATGTACACGTTTGATTGCCTATAGTATATTGTGAACACTTAAAAGACCTGGTAAATGTGTTTTTATACCCCTACTGAAGTGTTTCTAGGCCAATGCTTGTGACAAAGAAAACAAACAAACACATTTGCTGATGGATTAGCTGTGCCGTCCAAGTCTCCAGCTTTGCTAGACTTCTAACCAGTACCTAGTATTGAGGTTTATTGACTCCCACAGGGATCGATGAGTGATCTTTCACACTATTCAAGAATCCTGGTTCATTCTGTCTATCTATCATCTATCTACCATATATTTATCAATCTTCCTATGTCAATTGGTCTGGTGAGATGAACAATCTATGGCTTTCATGAGAATCTCAGATAGAATTAAGAATCATTGCATTCGACTTGCTCACATATCACAGACCTTCATCTGGTAGTTCTTGAGTTTGCACATTAGACAGCTTTTAAAACCACTTTAAAAATTATAACCTAATAGGTCTAGGGTAGAACCCAAACATGGTATTTTAAAAAATTTCCTAGAAAATTATAATATGTAGACAAAGTTAATGCTCAGTTTCAGAATCCCTTTAGTCATTGGCTATTGGGGCTGTCACAGGCTAGATTGCTTCCTTGACCCCCATTCTATGGAAGTCTTGGCCATTCCTACAGGGAGTAATTGTCTAGGGTATGCTATTAGTTCAGTCCTTAACTTGGAATCTTTCTGTCTCAGAGTCTGAAACATTTCCTCAGGTCATTTATAGTTTCTATAACTATACTAAGTGCCCTCTTCTCCTCTAATTCTAATGGGGAACATAATGTACTTTCTTCATATTGGCTGTGTACCATGGGAAGGAAAGGCAATGCACTAACTGTAGTGCTCAGGGGAACTTCTCTATACATGGTCATGCGTAAGCACAAAATAACCATAGAACAAACAACTCTAGAAATCAGTAGGATGCTCCCTTTAGACAACTGGTGTCACAACCCAGGTGGCAGCAGCTTCTTGTCCATTAGGTTGATTTCCATGACTCACTGGAGACTTGAAACTTGATTTTCTTCCGTTTCCCCCATGCTAAGAACTGGCAGCTTTTGGAACAGCTTCTGCAGATACTTTGTGACCAGGGTGTTTATCTCACTTTTCCATTTCCTATAATTAGCACATCACGTATCTGAATCTTTGAGAGATAATTATTCACTGTGTGGATCATACAGGCTCTTTGCTTCTTTGCCTTCCTGAGGTGACTCCTTTGGACATTTGTTTCTTTCTGCTAGCAATTCAACCAAAGCATGAGGTATCCAAAAAGCCCCCCCCCCCAAAATTAAAATTTACATATTGCATCTTTTTTCATGGTCAGGTAGGTAAAGAGGTTGGATTTCATGGCTAAAGTTTATATTATGCTTGCCCACGGACGTGTTTGCCATCTCAGTTCAAAATATACAGAGATTTTTTAAAGGTTAGCTCACTTCCTAAATGTCTTTAAAAAATTAGTTTTGTTCTTCCTTTCCTGAACGTGGTGGGTGATTTTAATTTCTACGTTGAGTTCCCTTGAATGACGCTTCTAGTGTTAAAGGCCACAACACTAATGATAGCCTGAGTGTGACCATGAGGAGCTCACCAGCATTAGAGATAAACAGAGAGAAAAAGAAAATGTTCAAGATTCTACATTTTAGAAGAAAACATTATGCAAGCAGAGGGGGAGGAGCAAGTGAAATGGAGAACACATCAAAATATGTCTGTGAACAGAGAAAGTCACAAAACCTTGTAGAAGTCCTTGCATTTACAAGGTCAGTTGATAGTTCTGATAGAACACCCACCAGAGGCTGAGCACTCAGAAATCAAGCCCAATGGGATATGTAGTCACGCACAGCATGATGGGAGTAAGGGCAAGATACTTTCATACTCAGGTAAAACCAGTTGAAGTAATAACCTGGTTCACTAGAAGTATAGATTATATACTATTATGAGATATGCACATCTTAGAGGCAAAAAGTCAATATTTAGAAAAATAAAAACTTATTTATGATGCATGCTGGTCTTGTCATAAGTGTTTCCTCTGGGGACACTAATCTATATTGTTAAGGCCATAGGAGAGTCTGAAGGCATAGAAATTTAGGATATGGGTTTCAGTTAGACAGCCAAGGGCTCAGTTTCCAATTCAGCCACTGAAGTGCAGCATAGCTATGTAATCTTGATATCTTTCTAACTTCTGGAAGACTGGCACACAAAAATAATGCTCAATATTTATTGGTTTCCAGCATCTACTATTATCTGAGACACTGAATTGATAGACTGAGCCCCTGATCTCAGAAGACAGTTTAACACAGTAAAGAAAAGCAAGTTTTTGTGGCTGAGAGACCTTGATTTTATTTAGTCATCTCAGCCCACAACTGCCCATTTATGATTTGCAGCAAGTTACTTTGCCATTTGAAGCCTCCATGTCCTCATTTTGGAAATTAAATTTAATACACCTAACAGTTCTATAAGAATTAAATGATGATGAGTAAATGATGGTGAGATAAACTACACTACAGGGTTAGAAAAATGTCTGCTCTGTAAGGGGCCCACAAAGCACTCTCAGTCCTGTCCGCTCTTTCCTCTGCCATCTTCCAGCCACTGAGTGCATGGTTGACGTGGAAAGCAGTAAGTAAGGTACTATCCAAGCATAAGCATTGGGTGACTACTCAGATTAAAGTAAGATTGAACACACATGCATGGTCTGAAGGAGGAGTCAGAGGGGAACAAGCAGTGGTAAGACCAGCCCTGGAGTTGAGATTTTAGATGTGGAAGAACCATGAAGCATTCACTAGCAGCGGTGAGATTCTTTGGAGCAAAGCATAGGGATAGGGTAATTTCTAGAGGCCGCCTTGCTTCCAAAGACCTTATGAAGAGCTAGGACGATATCTATGATGTGGGGGACGATATCTGTGATTGCTTGGCATGTTTACAAGACAGTTAATATCCAAGAAGTATAATTAACAAGTATTGATCATCTATATGGCTGCTTTATAAATCTAAAACCTAAAGACTGTGAAGAGGTCCAACAGATGTGAAGCAGACTGTTTGCTTTCTTTTGTACTAAATCTAACCATCAAAAAATTAATAGCTTGAGCCTATTAAGTTAGCCTTTTTATGATATTGTATATCTTGTTTACTTAATTAATGTCTGCTGTCTTCATTATGGTTAGTGCTTCAAAGTGGTATTGACTGAGAACGGAATCAAATTGATCAAGAAACTCTGTATTTATATTTACTCTGTTCTTCTCAAGGTTAATTTTAAAAGCCAACATCTCCTTTTGGATGGGCCGACAGTCTCTAACAAGAACAGTTAAATAAACAAATCATTAGGCTGAGAACAGACGTGCTACCGCAGGCCCGATCGTCCAATTTAACTGATTACTGATGGATGTTAGTCATGACATATAACATCCAACTTTCTAAAAAGCCAAATGCCTGCACTATTTTGTCAATTATTATAAAGACTAGCAGCTTACAAATGTGCTAAGCCAAGAAAAGGAGAGAAAAGTTGTAACATGTCACTGGTGCTTGTTTTCTGAGATCTGTTCTCTTTCCTTTGTCAATAATCACTTATTTCTGTTGGATTACACAAAGACAGCATGTTCCTGTAATCAGTATCTGCCCAGTATGAATATGCTTTTAGGAACCAAGCAGTGGCTGTAATACCAGTTACCCAAACCTCCAATTTTTCTTCCATTGAATAACAGCTTTTATTTGGAGCATTAGTGTTGATTTCATTCCAAGTTCCTTTCTCAGGATGGAGGATGATGGGCCCCTAGGGCTTTTAATATTCCCTTTCCAACTAGGAATTATTTCTTAATAATATAAGTAGGAGGAGTTTGCTCCTCAAGGGCAAAACATTAAATCCCAACACGCCTTCTTGAGCTTTTGCTGAATGCTCTTACTGCATCAACGTTGGGAAGGGAATCAAGTTTCCTGGTACTCAATATATGTGCTTTGCATATAAGAGGAAGAGCTTGCCTTCCAAGGGCTTTGAAAATATTATTTTGCTCACCTTCATTAAAAGGTATGATAGAGACCATGTGAACAGCCTTAGTTTATTTCTTAGAGAAGTTGCCTAAAGGAGACATAGGTTGGAAGAGTAGGAAGGAATTACTCCCTCCTGGCTGTTTTACTAGTTTTTTTTTTTTTAAAGACCTTGGCAAAGTGCTCTTCTAATGTCTTCCTTTCCATGGAAGTAACAATCAGAAATTATCATGTAATGTCTTAATATACTACATATAATTAAGACGAGAAAGCACAATACTGCCGTATATCCTGTTGAAGTGTGTATTCTGGAAAACACATCCCTATCCTAGCAAGGGCTATAAATAACTCTCAGGGTATATGTTAAACATACCAACAGGTGGGAAAAGTTGTTGATAGGATGGCATGGGTGTAAATTTTATGCTTACTTAAGAAATAATAAGGATACAATAACAATAACAGCATTCATCAGATGATTACTATCTGCCAGTCTAAGAAATTCACACATGTAACTCACTAGTTACTTTCAGCTGTACCATGAGATAAGTGTAGCTCCATTTTTTTTCTTGAAAACAATAATTCAGGTGACTTGCAGAAAATCCTATAGTTTAGTAAGTAGTAGAATGAAGAAATCCAAGTCTACGTGACCACCAATTGTGCAGTCTCACTCCTCAGGCCAGATTGCACAGTCTGAAAGGCAGCTCCAAGCTTGGTATTTGCCAGCTGAGACATCTGTTTCCATAATGGACTCATAGACAACAATCTCATTTCTCCCTGAGAAAGGATGATAATAAATCTTGAGAAGCCACTGTACTGTGCGATAGAAATCTTTGGTTCAATACCAATCTTTTCCAACTCCTTTGAGACCATGAACCATGGATTACCAATTCACTACAGTACTCCCCCCTCTCTGCAACCCTATTATTTCAATTCTACCTCCCCTTCCATTAAAAAAAAATCATGTCTTCTTTCTGACCTTACTTTAGTTAGCATCCTCTTTCTTTTTGGTCTACATTCCTTCATGTCTACACTTCTATATCTCCCATCTACTCCTCATCCACCCTACTCTTGCTTTCAAACTCTGTCAAGCCACCAAAACTGTTATCACTGAAATTACAACCATTTAATTGTCAAATCCAACTGGAAACTTTCTTCTAGACAATGGCAGCCTCTGTTCCTTCTGCCTTCTCTCTCAGAATCACATTGTCTCTTTTTCTCCTTCTCCCCTTCAGTTGATTCACTGGTCTTCCACCCTTCAGGCATTGTTTTCATACTTTCTTGAGCACATGCATGCCATTGGAGGTTGTCTTCTTTGTTGCAACAATTATTGCCTGGGACATGACTTTCAGTCATACAGTTCTACCCCAACCACTTTTTATTTATTTATTTATTTATCCACTGAAAAAAGAATATTCAGCAACCAAATACACACAAAGCCTGTGCTTGAGACTGTGTCCCCAAGCACTTTGGGGTCTGAGAAATGAGACCAGGGCACAGGCAAACAAGCACAAAGCAGAAGATTCCTAGATAGGGACGAGAAAAAGGGCACCCAGGAGGAAACCCTGAAGGTAGTCTGAGAAGGTAGGAATTATTACAAGAGAGCGCTCTAAAAGAAATGGTCACTGGTTTCAATCCTGGCATGGAAGGGGTCAAGGGATATGAGAGAGTGGGTAGCAGAAAGGTGAGAAGGCATTTCAGGCAAGGGCAGCATGAACAAGGATGGGGGAGTGAGGAACCACAGAGATATCTGAGGAACTTCACATGGTTTGCGATTGCCGAAGTCCAAGTAAGGAAGTACAAGAAATGAGGCTTTGGGGATGGTGGTGGCAAGAATCAGATCATGGGGGAGCTTTTATACCTTGTTAAAGTGTTGGGTCATAGCTAAGAAATGATGGGTTTTGAACATAGATGATCATAGTCAAACATACATTTATATGTATCATACCTATGAGATTCTGCATGAGTTACTTCAAACTCAACACATTCTTTATACCATTCCCAATACTATATATCCTGCCTAGAACTTTACTTCGAAATTTAGAGGAAAAATATATCCACTATCAAAAAATCCAAACAAAAAAATTACGTGTATCCAGTAACCTGCTGGACAGCACTATTTGGCATTTAACAGATAATTTGGATCTGCTTCTCATCATATAGTCTTCATCTGGGGCATCATTCATGCCTGTTGCCCCAGACATCCATCCCTAGATAGATCATTGTCAACCCCCATCCAAACTAGAGACCTCTCGCCTCCACCTCCCAAAGTGCTAGGAGTACAGGCCTTCAGCCACCACACCCGGCTCATTCCCCTTGTAGTCTAACAAAGCAGCACATTCCTCTGTCCGCCTGTGATGAGTGGATCACAACTTCCAAATAAACTCTTCCCTACATTCCACTTATTGACTGTAAATAAAAAGTAATTTTCACATCAATTCATTACACATAGATCAATGTTCCTCTCTGCTGAAGTTCAGTTGCCCAGGATCACATCACATTTACTATGTTCAGTACCTCGGCCTTCTGTAGTTATAGTCTGTAAATCAGTGCTTCATAATATAACTCAGGCTAATCTCCTAATCAAGTCTAATTAAGAGCAGCTTCAGACAATTATTATAGAATGATTGAAAGCAGAGATTGAAGAGCTTTGTTCATTATGCCCATGTCCCCCCTGCTGACGAGGGGATCCCGCAGCTTTTACTTCAAAGTGATCTGTTTGGTTGGGTTTTGACAACTTGTAAGAATTAATCTGTCCGGTTTTTTTTGTTTGTGACTCCAATTAGAAGTATAATTGCTTTCGCCAGAAATTTTAATATATTAATTTCAGTGGCACGTAACACTCATCATTCTTTTAAGATATGTGCTTTATTTGGGAAGTTACAAATCAATCTACAGGGTATATACAAAGAGGTGGCCAACACATAGAAAAGATTTTGTAATGTTTTTTAATTTTTAATAAATATTTTGTAAATAAAGATATGTTTGGCTATAATATCTCATTTTTCCTGTGCTTGGCAATTTTATGAGCAACTTTTGGGATGCCCTGCAGATTACTATACATTTCCAAGAGAGGAGATATATAGTACTTTTTAAAAAGAGAGAGAATGTATTGGCTTTTATAAAAAAAGGCACAGTCAGATCCGAGTGCTTACGTGGGAATTGCATTTCTCCTCTTCCGGCTCTGTCTCTCTTTGATTAGTTTTCTTCTCTGTCAGGCTGCCCCTAAGTAGCAGGAAAGGACTTCGACAGCTCTGGGCTTTCATAAGAGTCTTTTGACAATGTCTATGTCAATGCCCCCCAAAGATACTAAATGGTTCTGGATTATGCACTCACCCTTGACCAATCACTTCCTGACTTGAATGAACTATTCTGACTGGCAGCCGAGGCCACATGTCAGCTTGTGGCAGGACAGGTAAGACCCCTTGACCAATAGCTCTATGGAATTGTAAGGAGAAAGTCGACTTCCATAAGCAATGGATTTAAGGGGCATATAAAGCAAAAAGTACGGCTATGAACTACATTTCTTAATCTTGTTCTAAAGTCATTGCAACTTCTCCCACCTGTTACCTCTGGCGTTTAGACTGTGAGGGAGCCTGGCTTGCTATTATAGCTAATCTAGAGAGCACAATGCAATGGTTTCTTTTGCTGAATTCTGAACAATTCTGAACCAAGTGAGCAGAGTGCGCCCTGACATTTCAAGCACCCAAATGAGCCATAGCTTTATCAAGTAGCAACTAAATGTGCCTCCGAATCCTCACAGTAATGGCTCTCCACCTCTTAAATGAAGGCAGGTCCTACAAAACTGCCCCCCACACTGTCAGTCTCCCCTAAACTCACCTTATTTACATTAATAATTTACTGGAGTCTTTTAGGGGATAATTCTCATTTTCTCTAGGATTTTTAAACTTCGTTTTAATTTCATCAATGCTACACATGCACCTAGTTTAAAGAATTAAGTTTTCATAGGAATTATTATTTAAAACACAATTGAACCAAGCAAAATAGTTAGACTCTGTCCAAATTTACACCCATTTTCTGTTCCTCAGAGGCGACTAATTTAAATTCTCTTGATTGTTAATTTCAGGGTTTACCTCCAAATCTCCATTGAACATGATTATTGTAACTCTTCTTGATTTGGGGGAGGTCTTGGTATCAACGATTATAATCCTATGGAAGGGGATTTAGTTCTCTTTGATCACCTATTTGTGCCCCCATTTTTAATCATGATTAAACCATCTTTCAGTGTGACAAAGGGAACGTTATTCATGCATGAGCCTCTCAGTATACTAAAATTAATTTCACTTTCCCGCATTTTATTTGTTTTCCTCTAGTTGAAAATTGTATTCCATTTGCTCCGTTTTCTATGTACTTGCTTATTATTCATTCATCAACAAATTCTCTCCCAATTCTCTAAAATCTTCTCTTAAGGTATGCAGACACATCAGGCATCTCATCGATTTCATCATCTCCGGGACACCTGCTCACAGCTTTCTGAGCTATGCAAGTGTGAAATGTGGTCTCTGTGTTTCACAGAAGTTATCTTAGGGCCTGCCTCCACCACTGACCTGGGGATTCCATCACTTTTACTTTGGATTTGATCTTCTGAGACTCAGATCCTGTTTCTTAACCATGGCCGAACCCTTCACTATGATTTCATGAGATAAATGACAGTCAGAAATGCAGAGCAATGGTTCTGCATTCAAGTGATATTCTTGCTGCTTGGATTCCGATTAGAACAGAGGCAGTTAACCTTCTTTCCCTGCATTAAACACACACATACACCTCTGATGCCACCTTTCAAAATGAACGCTAGCCTGCCCCAAAAAGCTCCATATTATATTCTCAGACAGCAGTTCAGGACAGATAGAGATGGAGAGAATTCATTTTAGAAATGCGAGTATCTGATATGTATCACGATTATTATGTTATTA
The DNA here is from genome assembly GCA_963575145.1 of Galago senegalensis. Classification (NCBI taxonomy): domain Eukaryota; kingdom Metazoa; phylum Chordata; class Mammalia; order Primates; family Galagidae; genus Galago; species Galago senegalensis. The sequence goes on from CAUYTI010027823.1 coordinate 73,645, forward strand.
TGGTAGATATATTGCCTTCACTTACTCATTCAACAAATATTCCTGGCGCCTCTACTCTGTGTAGGTGCCAAGCCCCAACCAGACACTGGGGCTTTCTGAAAGAAATGTAAAGAAAAATGATAGAATTCGTAATGTCAATAGCTATAATCTCCTTTAAAGCGGAGACATAAAGTTTGCTAGATTGGGAGAAGTCCACAAATATTATAAAACCTCAAATCCCTCACCAAATGTGTGCATAATTGTGACCGACAGCAATCCATGGTCACTACCCCTTTCTTCTACCTGTTGAACTTTTAAAGTGTTGTTACATTCAGTGTCCAAGTGGTGATGATTTATGGATTGTTCAAAAGCCACACCAGAGTAATAACATAATAATTTTTTGAAAATACACTATTTATCATCACCTTGTTTCTTTTATACTTTATTTATACTACGAATCATCTTAGAGTCCAAGTTGGTATTGGTTTAATTCAATGTCCCTGAAAAAGGGATTTGAGATCCCAGCTTCCAAATACCAAAGTGTTTGTAGAATGCATTCATTTGCTATGTGAATTTTAATATATATGTGACAGAGAACCCATAACCTTTCTAACAAGAAAATTAAACCTTCTTTATTAACATGCTAGACATAACATAATAGCTAAGAACTAGACTCTGGAGCTAAATTGCCTGGGTTTAAATCTTGGCTCTGTCATCTGCTAACTGCATGATCGTGACCAAAGTACTTAGGTTCTCTAGGCATCATTTTCCCCAACCTCAAAATGAGGACAATGAAAGCAGGATGAACATGAGATCATTCACATAAAGCACCTGGAAAAGCACCGATCCCATGTCATTATGACTATTGTCTATACTTACTGCTCCAGGTATAACATGCAGAAAAACTATTCAGAAGAATGTCTCCTCCACAAGGGTCATCCCTCCCCTTTCTTTACTCTGTGGCATATGTTGGTTTTCTCTTCAGCTGTTGAAACTCCCATTTGTTCTGACCTTTGAAAAAAATGTCACAATTACTATTGTCCTATTTTCAAAATAAGCAAACTGATATTCAGGTGTTAAGGGATTTGCCCAGGGTCCACCTTGAGTCTGCATCCCATATTCACAAACCCCATGCTCAATTCATTGCATCCCATGGCCTCCATATAAAATAGCAAATGGCAAGAAATTATCAATTCTATTTGCATATATTTTGCTTTAATGAAAGGAATTTGGCCTCCCATCTTTGAAGAAAATACTGGTACCATGTTTCCATGTACAAGCGCACAGTTAGGAAGGCTGATACATCCCAAGGCAATTCTATACCCTAAAAGTTGGAAGGCTGCAGCTCTTGCAAAGTGTGTAACTTTGGGTGATTCCGTCTTCTATATGCCTGGGTGAGCCTAAAACCTTGCTTAAGAAGAGAACAAGTGATTTTTTGAAAACCAACCCAAATATCATTGAGAGCAAACTGTCAGGATGTATATAGTTTTGAAATGTATGTCTGCGTTTAAATTATAAATTTGGGAGGGGGTTTGGAGGGATCACTTCTGAGGTTTATCTTATAGGGGTACAGGTGAATCTTTCTAAGAGTAGAATGTGAACGTTTTAAAGCAATAACTGAGAAAATGACATGAAGGCTGTGTTGACCAGTTTGATGGAAGTA